>BQNB010004520.1:0-107321 GCA_026074375.1 Tanacetum coccineum | reverse complement strand
GGTAAGGGCTGCCACTACTGCTTCTATCTTAGAAGCAGAGCAGGACAGTGGTAACATAAATAAGACCTAATCCAAGGCAACAAATAATTAATCTAGTTCCCAAGGAACTAATTCAGGTGGTGGTCCTAGGTGCAAAGAAACCATGGGGGATACTATTGCTCAAACTAGGTTTGAGAGTGTATCTAAACATTCTAATGATTCACTGCTCGCAAGAGGTAACACACTTTGAAGTGATGAGGATAGACTTAAACTTGATGAATTGATGGCACTATGTACCACTTTACAAAACAAGGTTCTTGATTTGGAGAAGACAAAGACCATTCAACATAATGAGATTGCTAGTTTGAAAAGGATGGTCAAGAAGCTTGAAAAGAAAAATAGGTCAAGAACTCATAAGCTGAAGAGATTATACAAAGTTGGTTTGACTGCTAGGGTAGAATCCTCTGATAATGAAGAAAGTTTGGGTGAGGATGCATCCAAACAGGGGAGGATTGATGCTATTGATGCAGATGAAGAAATTACCCTGGTTAGTGTTCAAAATGTGGATGAAGAGATGTTTGATGTGAATGTTTTAGATGGTGAGGAGGTGTTTGTTGCAGAACAAGAAGTTGCTGCTAATAAGGAAAATGATGAAGTTAATGTTGTTGAAGAAGTAGTTGAAGTTATTAACTCTGCTAAGTTAATTACTGATGTTGCTCAAGTTAGTGCTGCTGGTAATGTAGTTAGTACTGCTGGTGATGCAACAACTGTTAGTGCTGCTACAACAACTACTGCTACAATTACAACTGTTGATGATATTACTTTGGTTCAAGTACTTATGGAAATAAAAAGTACAAAACCCAAGGAGAAAGGGGTTGTTATACAAGAGCTGGGTGAATCTACAACAACAATATCTTCACAACTATCTTCACAACAATCACAAGACAAAGGTAAAGGAATATTGATAGAACCTATGAAGCCTATGAAGAAGAAAGATCTAATCAGGCTTGATGAAGAAGCTGCTTTAAAATTACAAGCTGAATTTGATGAAGAAGAAAGACTTGCAAGAGAGAAAGCTGAAAAAGAAAAAGAAGCCAATATTGCCTTGATTGAAACATGGGATGATATACAGGCAAAGATTGATGCTGATCATCAATTGGCTGAAAGATTACAAGCACAAGAACAAGAAAAGTTGTCTATTGAAGAAAAGGCTACATTATTTCAAAAACTCTTAGACAAAAGAAGAAAGCATTTTGCTGCTAAAAGAGCAGAAGAGAAAAGAAACAAACCACCAACAAAAGCTCAACAGAGAAAGATAATGTGTACTTACCTAAAGAACATGGAAGGATACAAGCTCAAAGATTTGAAGTTGAAAGAGTTTGATTCTATTCAAGAGATGTTTGATAGAGCATTCAAAAGGGTAAATACATTTGAAGACTTTAGAACAGAGTTGGTAGAAGGCAAAGAAAAGAGAGCAAGAACAGAGCTGATACAAGAGAATGTAAAGAAGCAAAAGGTGGAAGATAACAAAGAAACAACAGAGCTTAAACAGTCTTTGGAAATCATTCCAGATGAAGAAGAGGTAACAATTGATGCTATACCTTTAGCTGTTAAGTCTCCAAGTATTATTGGTTGGAAGATTTATAAAAAAGGAAGAAAAGGCTATTATCAAATAATAAGAGCTGATGGAAGGTCTCAAACATACATGATCTTTACTCAAATGCTTAAAAGTTTTGACAGGAAAGATTTGGAAGATTTGTACAAGTTGGTAAAAGCTAAATATGAGTCAACAAGACGAGTGGATGACTTAGATTTGTTGTTATGGGGTGATTTGAAAACAATGTTTGAACCACATGTAGAAGATAAAGTATAGAAGAATCAACAAGACTACAAAGTGTTGAATTGGAAGTTATATGACTCCTGTGGAGTACACTCCTTAAGGATGCAACATATGCAGATTTATATGTTGGTAGAGAAGAAGTATCCCCTTGTACCACTTACACTTTTAATGACGTTGGAAAAGAAGCTTATAATTGATTATGAATGTGAAATGGCTTATTACCTTCTTAAATTCATCATAAAATAGCTTAAGAAGTAAAGAAGTGTTTGGAAGCATCCTCTTGGTGTTGATGAAGCTTTAAATGAAGAAACTTGATGATTTTGAAGAAGAATATCAAGTTTAGGGGAGGATTGTTGGGATTAAAAGTCTTCTTGATGTTGTTTGAATTACTGCTGCTCATGTTTGTGTTAATGCTGCTCAGCTGGAGTTAGTACTGCTCAGAGACTTCAAAGAAAATATGCTAAGTGTTTACTACTGCTAGTACACAGTTAGTACTGCTAGTGAATATTAGTGCTGCTGATGAACTTCAAAGAAAATATGCTAAGTAGTTACTACTGCTAGTACAAAGTTAAGACTGCTCAGCTGAAGTTAATGCTGCTAGTGAAAATATGCTTGAAGTTACTACTGCTAGTGAATATCAAGTTAATGCTGCTAGTTAGTACTGCTTATATGATATGTATTAGTTGTTTATAGAAAAGATTTTAGATACTTAGGGAAGTATTGTAAGCCGACTAGGACTCTTTGTGTATAAAAGGAGGTCCTAAGGCATAGAGTTTAAAAACGCACCAGAACCAAAACCAAAAATTATCTTTTATCAATTTTCATAGCTTCAAGGTCTTTGTAACCATAATACTTTGAGAGTATTCATATTATTATCATTAATAATATTGGAGCTTATTTGTTGAATTGTATGTTCATTGAATTACTGTTTCATTGATAATTCTTCTTAATATTAAAGATTAGATTCCGCATAATCTTTAATACATTCAAACACAGCTTATACTATAGTTGTGTTAGATTTATCTAATATAACTAAACCTTAAAAAAGCTTAAGGAATTCGATCTATTGAAGTGGGATCAACATTATCCATACTTCGGATGTAAATAATAATTTGTGAAAGTAGTAAAACACACTGAAAAATTAAGACTAAAAATATACACTACTTTCACATTCCCATTGCATTGTGCAATTTTCCCGACCTATCCGTAGATAGAAGTTTCACACACGTACCCAATTGCATTGTGCAATTTTTCTGACCTAACCGTAGATAGAAATTTTTGCATTATGATATAGGAAATACAATACTTTGCACAAAAGCAACTAGCAACTGATTAAGGACTTACTCTAATAGGGTAGGCTAAGGTATAATGAAACAAATATTTGGTGTAAGAAAAGAATGGAATGGCTCAATAGGTTTTCCTAGGGGTATCTTACTCTAAAAATAAGAGTAAATAAAAGGGTTTATACGGGGGTTAACTAAATAGTGTAGTTAGTTAATATCACAACATATATAGGCTTTTTGGGTGTAATCCTAAGAATTTACCTGTTTAGAAATTGTCACTCCATCTATTTAAAATAGTACTTATTATTTTGGTCTTGAATAGATATACCAAGCCAAGTTCTAAAGTCTACAACATCACCGGCACACTCATAATTTTGTGGAATTTAGGTAAACATTTAGAAACGGACAAGGTTAAATTCTCACAATATATAACAAGGATTATATGTGCGGGTTATGTAACTAATAATTTCATAAAAGTATGCTTAAAAAAAATAAATTTAGGCGTAATTTAAGCATTTTATTATGAAAATATAGACAAGTAAGCGTTCTAATTCTCCTCTCCCCACTTAAAGTATACAAACATAACATTGAAAACGGGAAATTAAAAGAATTAGAACGAGAAACTCCCCTGGGTTTTGCTCGGTATGATCCTTCATGTTGCGTTTATGAGCAAGATTGTGTGTTGTAAATGCGGGTCTGGATGCCAGCATGACTACAACATACAGAATTCCAGAATATAAATACTCCACCAAAGTCGTCATTTTCGGTCAGTAAGGTCCTGTATAAGATATAGGAAAAACCAATGCAATTCTATCTTCGGTATTCGACGGTTAGAAAATAAAAACAAAAATGAAAAACTATACAGGAAGTCAATATGCCGTATCCCAAAACCAGGATACGCCGTATTGAGACCTGTAAAAAGTATCTAAGGTACGGGTCAGATTACCAAATACGTCGTATCATGTTCATGAATACGCCGTATAGATAATTTGACAATAATGTTTTAAATGCAGGAAATTAAAAGACTGGATAACGTCTAGGCAATCAATACGCCGTATCCATTGAGATTGGATACACCGTATCGAGAGTCTGGGAAGACAAACTCGATACAAATTAAGAAAACACATTTCGGGTTGTCTCCCGGCAAGCACTTTTGTTTATAGCAAAGTCTTTAAGTTAGACTTGTCTTCAGCTCTTCATTCCATCTCGTGAATGCTAATGCTCACACTCTCATGTTGGTTTTTGATCTTGAATCCATAATCAATAGATACATTAATAAGCGTGTTTGTTGAACTTACTGTCAGGCTTCATTCTATCTTTCAAAAGTGAATCAAAAAGTGTTATATCATAATATATATCACAAAAGAATAAGCAGTTTAAGTTTACATACATCATGATAATAAAATAAGATACATGTCTACAAACGATAAGATAAAAAATAAGGGAAGAGAGATCAAGGATCGGGCTGCTGAGGTGCGGATGTGCTGGAATCATCGGTCTTCCGTCTGGTGCGCCTCTAGTATGGTATCTGGTAGTCACCATAACTCGTGTAGCTAATCCTCCTCTCATCCAGCAGCTGTAACAGACGACCAACCGTCTATGTAGTAAACCTATAAAAATCTTGGCTCATCGCGTCTAAGACCTCATGTTGCCCTCCCAAACTCTTACGTAGCCTATGGACCTCCTCCTCTAACCTAGCCATCCTCTGAGGCATGGTCCTAGTAGTGGGAGCAACAGCCTGAGGTCCCGATGGCGGTGGCACGGGTGCTGGAATAGCCTGAGCACCCTCCTCAACAGCAGGGGCACCCTCAACAACCCTAGCTCAATGATACTTTACTAACTTACTACTTAACGGCTCTTTATATACTATTAGTCCACTTTCCAAGTCCTTACTAAGGGAATCAGAACGTCATTTGTTGATCCGAGGTCACTTGCTAGTCCAACTTGTTCACTAAACCAATGGTAAGGATAGGTCATTATTTGTGATCCTATGAATCTAGATATATAAATTACGGATATGGAGAGCTATCCTGGCATCTAGCTAGCATGATATTTTGCATTCCTAGATCCAGTGGAATGATGGGTCGCATACTTAAGCACATAAACGAGTATAAATTGATAAACATACTTAACAATCAACGATAAATTAAGCAATCGAGATAAACGAACCAAACATTAAAATCTTCATAAACATGGCTAATACCTAAAGGTATTAGCCCATAACCATTGTAATGAATACAAGAATAATAATCGAATCAAGGTAAACTAAAGGAGTTAAATGAATGATACCAAAAATTAAAATTATTAGAGTATAGATGATTACAAGGTGTTTCCTATGGAATTAAGCATGTTGCTTGACCTTCTTTGCTCTTCTTGTCTTTTAAAAATCGACTTTTGTGGTTAGTGTATCGAAAATATGTTCAAGCACACCCTAAACTCATGTTTAGGGATTTGTATTTATAGTGTCTGGAAATTTATCGATACGCTGTATTGGTTGAGGTCAATATGGCGTATTGGGGGTTTCTGTAGTAGGGACCACGTTCAATATCTTCCAGAATCTTCAAATAATCTTCAATACGGCGTATAGAATCTTCTGGATACGGCGTAATGCTCTTTAATTCTTCTTAGTTTCTTGTGAAGTGCAGGAACAGACATGCCGTATCTTCCTTGATGGATATGGCGTATAGGTTGTCAGAACAGTATCTTGAGATTTCTTCGTTTAGGCTTTAAAATGCGTGCCTTTTAGCATAACTTCACCAATTACTCCATAATTACTGCAAATAACAACTTTAAGCAATTAAGTACCAATTCTTGCAATAATTTATACAAAATGGGTAAGAAACATGGGATAAATGATGCTATAAAAGTGACGTTATTTGATGTCCATATCCTTCATTTTCAAAAATAGAACCCTTACTGTCAAACATTGTACTTATCCACTGGTTGAACTCCATCTATATCTCTTGGTGGTATTTGATTCTTCCCCCCACTCTAAAATCAGCTTACTAACGGTATTTGTAGGGGTTATGTGATCTAAATCATCCTTGGCATTCTTCTACAATTCACTAGGGAGTGTAGGGGCCTTAACGAAACCTATCTTGTTTTTGCCAGATTTTAGAGTTATTGTGCCTTTTTCAAATCTAATCACGGCCTTAGTCGTTGTTAAGAATGGTGTTTCTAAAGTGAAAGGCTTGTTCCTATCTTCTTTTATGTCTAATATCATGAAATTAATGGGGTACACATAGCCAGCTATATCAATCAACAAGTCCTCAGCTATTCCTAGTGGGTAAATATAAGAGTGGCTAGCTAGGGAGAGTCTAACGTCAGTTCCTATAGGTTCTTTGTCAGTCAGCTTACTGTAAAAGTACATAGGCATTATGTTTGCATCAGACCCTTGGTCGATCAAGGCATTCACGTACTTTATTCCTCCTATGCTACAAGGTATCACAAAGTTTCCCTCTATATCGTCCTTTTTCACTAGCTTTTTCTTTAGGATCGTGTTGTATATAGATTTTTTGGGTAAGGATTTATAGGTCTCATGATCCATTTTACCTAAACGTGTGGCTAGCAACGAGTCATTGTACTTATGGTTATCTATAAGACCTTCGATAGTTTTTTATTGATTTTGTGCTTAAGTTAAAATCTTATGTGTCGTGACATAAGCGTCTTCACTAGTGCTTCAGCTTTTGTTTCTACTCCCTGTGAGTTCTTCCTTCATACTCTCAATTGACCTACCGTTGGTTCCTTCTTCCATCTCTTCCTCTTCATCAGGTAACTCAATGGGCTCCAATGTTTCTAATTTGTTGAGCTCCATAACGTTCCCTTTAGGGACCTTACCGCCTTCAATACCATTCTCTTTCTATATCTTAATGAGGGAGATGGCGTTAATGCTTTTAGTGATTGGGTTGTTGGCTTCTTCTTAAACTAACACCTTCTCTGGGGTCCTACTCGATGTGAGCTCCCTTAGAAGCCTGAACATCTCCGCCATCCTATCGTTAATTTGTTCTCTTTGCTTAAAGATGAATTTTTCGAACCTTTCCATCCTTTCCGTGTGTGCCGCCATGTATCCTTGTACTCGAGCCTCGAAGTTAGGTTCAAGTGTTTAGTTTTGGGGTCCAGACCAACACGTTTTTGAAAAGTGAAAGAATTTTGCCTTGGTGGCTCGTTAAAGTTGAGCGTGGATTTGAAGAAATCACCTTGTCGTATGCTTGAGGTACATGCATTGAGCTTGTTTCAGGTGTCGTTCTTGGTCCTTTTAGCAAGTAGTTAATTTGGTCTTCAAGTTCAAGAAGTCGTCGGTCAGGCGTTTTTGGTGTACTAAGAGGAAAAGAAATTGCCTTGACCGGTTTTACTAAGTCTATTGAATCATTCCAGCCTTCATGGTCGTAAAGAGTGAGGTTCTCAATGATCTCCTAAGATTCTTCGGCGTTATTATCGCAAAGCTTACCTTCGGCGGCGCGGTCAATTTCACTCTTAATATGAAAAGAGACATGATCGTAGAAAATTTAGATTTGGAGCCAAAGATCGATGCCATGATGATGGAATTTTTGAAGTAAGTCCTTGAGACGACTCCATGCTTCAGAGAGAGATTTACCCTGATGTTGTTGGAACATCAAGATGTCATTTTGAAGTTTAGAAGTCCTTCCCGGTGGAAAGAATTCAGCAAGGAAACGAGTAATAAAATCCTCCCAAGTGGAGATGGATCCTGCTAGAAGATGTTCAAGCCAATTGCTGGCTTGATCGCGAAGGAAAAATTGAAATAAACGTAGGCGCATTCTTTCCTTATTTGTAAAATTAAGGTCAAGTGAAACCACAAGTTTTAAAAAATCCTTAAGATGTTGGTTTGGACCCTCGGACCGAAGTCCGTGGAAATATCATCCATTTTGCACCAACCGGATGGTGTTGGTTCGCAGAGGCACCACATTGTTCCCATCGGGGAGCTCAATGGTGTTTCGATAGCCCTCGTGGCTAGGTCTGGAGTAATCTCCAAGAGTATGTATAGGATTTTTTTTCCAAGGAGGTCAACGAAAAAGATTTACAAAACAAATAACAGAAAGAAAAGATAGACTAAAATAAAGCTAATTGACAGAAATTAAAATCTCACTAGAAAGGATTCTAGCAAGTAGACCTAAGATAGATAGAGTCCGAACCTATACTATTCCTCACGCAGCGATGCCAAAAACTTGATGCGGTCGTTGTAAATGCAACAGGTTTTACAACTCCCTAGGCAGAGTACCTAATCGTTGCAGAGTACCTAATCGTTGCAGTGTAGTATAGCAAGGACTCAGGGGTTGTATCGTTCTCTAGGGGAATAGCGTCTGAAGGGTCGAACTAAACCTAACTAAGATCTAAGGGGTTGAGAGAAGATTATTTTTGTATTTTTATGTTTTTATGAAAGCAATTAAAATTCAGGCTTTAAGAGGTGGGTTTTGGTTTTAAACTAATTAAACTAATATAAAATCTATTCTACTTTGGTGAAAACTTATATGGTAAACGAACGTATTTACTTAATCATGCACTACTCCTTAGTTTGCTTCTCCTAATTTTATTGCTTTGTCAAACTTGTGATGATCTGTGTAAGTATTTCCTAGGTCATAAACAGATTACACGAATCTGCCATCTATGTAATATTCTGTTAAGGCAACGCACAGGTAAGGTAGTATGAAGACTATTACAAGGCCCCTAAGAGTACATTACATGCATTTCAACTCTTAAGAAGGATCAACCATATTAGGGGTAAGGTAGTATGAAGACTGTTACCGATGGTATCCATTCTACACATTCGCGTTTCCCTAAACGTCTATGATAATGTAATATTTTATAGCCAGTTTTCTAGAGCCTAACACGTGCATCCATCACAAGAAGCAATATTAAAGGATCTACAAACTAAGTTTCATGCAATCATAAGTAAATACTAATGGATCTAGCCTAGCATGTTGGTATGTGCTTAATTACACATACCTTTTACCTATAAAAACGAGCCTAAATGACCAAAAACGGACATAAAATGCCAAATATATGTTTGTTTTGCTTTGTATACTGTGCATGTATTGGATATTCACTAAAGGACAAAAACGAAGCCAAAACCGACAAAACCAAGCACGAGAATGGAAAGAGCGTGAAAAGTCAAAGTCAAAGTTAAAAAGTCAACAAGTCAAAAACGAAGCCGAAACAGAAGAAATCTTAAATGGGCCAACCCGCACCCAAGTTAATGGGTCGGGTCAGCCCATAAAGCTTTATCTATAAGCCTTATGATTTAAAAAAGCCCAAAGTCCAAAACCACTTAAACCGGCCCAAATTCATAAGTCCACTAGCCTATAACCACTTAACCATAAACCCTTAAGCCTTTTACATTGTTAGTCCTTGGGGACTAACAAAGATAGTCCCTAAACTTTTCACCATTAGTCCCTAATTCCCTAACCCCGTTACCTTTTATCCCCTAACAACCGTTAACTCAATCAAAACTTTTCCCGCCATTGCTACTGTTCATCTGTCACTCTCACCTCGACCCCTGCTCCAACAAACAAACCCATCACTTTCCCACTTCACAAACCAACAAATCCACCTTGGCAATCCTCTATTATCTCATTCATTGATGAAAAAGTTCAAAGAATCAAGGGCTGTGATTCAAGAACTTGGAGGACAAGAAAATTGAAGGGCTATGATGAAGCTTTTGAAGCCTCTCTCGCAACAAACACAACAAGCACAACAGAAAGCTTGTATTGGGCTATAAATAGAGGGCTTATTCTCATGTCGGGGGCATGTAGTTTTTTATCTAGTTTTTAATAGCTTATTTATTGTATTTTTTAGCTTATCTTAGTTTAAAATCAGCTTATTGTAACTTTTCTTTAAGTATTGTAAACGTTTGAAGTATAAATGAAATTTTGAGTTTTTATGTTAACATCTGTTTTCCTTATGCTAATGAATTAATATGTTTGAAAATGGTCTAATAAGCTAAATAAGCTCTTGTTTAATCTGTTTTATTAAAGCCTTACAAACTGTTAAGTGTTTAAGAAAAGTTCACTTAAAAAAAATCACCCCTCAAAGTACCACAGCTTATTTGGAAGAAAAGTCAATTTTGTAAGGGCTTTTAAGACCACACTAGCTTATCTATGATAAACTAGATTGTTGAATAGCTCTAAGAGCCTTTTATACCCTTGTTTAAGCAAAGGGCCTTGTAAGTTTTATTTTTACTTTTTTTAGCTTATTTATTGTTAGCTTATTCTAGTGCTTATTTATTGCTTATTTTCTGCTTGTCTTTGCTTATTAATGCTTATTTATGATATTTATTGCTTATTGATGTTAGTTTGTAGTTTTTAGCTCTTTAGTTCAAGTTTTAGTCATAAATTATCATTTATTTAGTTAAAACTGCTTATTCTCATTTGCTTATTTTGAGTGATTATCTTTGTATTCTATTTGCTTATGTGTACTTATATTCCGTAGTTATTAATCTGTTTTCAAAAATTAATGCTTTTCTAAGTCTGTTATAAGTTTAAAATGGAAAATTAGTTTTTTAAAGGGGTGTTTGGCACAAGCAGTACTAACTTGTGTTAGTACTGCCTAAGCTATTTTAGCCTTTTAGTCAATTTTAACAAGCTTTAATTAAGTCCTTAAGTCAGTTTTTAAAAGTTTTTAAAGTCTAAATTCTAAGTTTAAGGTTTGATGAACTCATAGCTTGAATCTGAGCTTTTCTAGTTTGGTATCCTAGCTTATTTGCTTAGATATTGATTTAATGCTTTTAGGAGTTGTTTCTTACTTGTTTTAGATCCATAATACAGTATAAAAGAGTTAATATGAGTTTGCATTTGTCCATTGTGTTTCAAGTAAAAATCTATCAAGTCTTTAAGTTTCATTTTTTAAGTTTAAAAGTCCAATTTTAAAAGCAAATTTAGATTAGTTAAAGTTAGTTTTAGAATCTGAAATTGACAACACAAGCTTATTGGCATACAAGCTTAATCTGTTTGTGCTTTTTTGAAACTTAGAACAGGTTTTACTAGCTTAAAAATAGGGCTGCAAAAGCCATTCTATCTTAAAAAGCCAAAAATCAATAGGTAGTCTGCCATTTTCCTTTCCCTTTTTCAGCTTATTTCCTTTAATGTTTAGCTTATTTCTTTGCTTATTTGTGTTACTAGCTTAGAGTTATTTACTTGTTTTCACTTTTTAGCTTTTTCTCTTTGTTTATTTGCCCCTTATCTTAGCTCAAAGTAGTGGTTTAAGTTTTAAAATCTGTTTTTAAGTCTACTGTCTTAATTCTTTTAGGGTGATTTTCCAGCTTATTTATTTCCTTAACTCTAGTTCCTAGTGCTTATTAGGTATAGGTTAGGATTTGTTTTTAGCTTATTAACTTTACATTTAAGACTTAAAAATTTAAAACAGTTAGCTTAAAAGACTTATAATAGATATTAGTCAAAACTGTCATTTTAAATGGCTTATTTCTAGCTTATTATCAAGTTTTGTCAAAAGTCATTTCATTAAAGTTAGTCTTTAAGCTTATTAGAAGCTTTTGCAAAAAGAAATTTTCAAAAATAAAAACATTTAGGAGTATAGGGAGGCCCAAGTTTCGAACCCGGGACCTCAACCTTAACTCCCAAACGTTTTAACACACACCTCCACTACCAACTGCCCTTGGGACGTTTTCATTCATAGTTTGTCACATTTAATATTTAAACCTCTTTTGTCTAGTTTGCTTATCCGAGCTTTTTAGCTTTTTAACAGCTTATTTGTTCAGCAAATTTTTCAGCTTTTATTTTTCTTAGGTTCTTTATAGTCCAAAGTATTTTTCATAATTTTTTTCAGATTTTTAATAATTAGTTTACTATTTTTAATAATTTAACTAGATTAAAATTGTTTTTAATTCATAAAAAGTTAAATAAAAGTCAAAAAAATATAATTCTTTTTTCTAAAATTTTTATTAATCATTTAGGACTGTTAAAAATTAAATTTGCATTTTTAGGGTTAAAATTTTAGGATTTAGGTTTTTAAGGCTCGGGTTTTGAATCTCGTTATCGTTTTCGTGTTTTAACTTTAATTGCTTTCGTTTTAGGCTTGCTTTTATTTATTTTTGCATATTACTTGTAGAAATAGAATCCCAAATCAAATATTGATCATTCAAACACGCGATCACGAACTTGAACTCGATTCTCAATTCACGCATCGTCGGGATACGACTCGGGAAGGTTTTGGATTTTACTTTGGATAAAAGTAATCTTTTAAAACCCTCTTGGAATACTTACTCTCTCTCATTATTTGATATCTTGATTTGAATTATATATATGTATATTAAGTTATATATAAGTATAATTAATTTGAAAATCAAATTTTTGGCGCCGCTGCCGAGGAACGAACCCGGGTCACCCGCATGACAGGCGGGAATACTTACCACTATACTACAACGACATAGACATATTAAAAGATTAAAGTAAAAAATGACTTCACTTGATTAAAACATGTGTTTAAGGCTGATACAAGAGGGTTTTTAAGCCCTAAGAACGGCCTAAAAGATGCTACACTCGAACTATAATGTTTAGGGTTCGTTTCCCAAAAGTTTCACACTAAAACCCTAAAAACATAGGTATATATATAGGAATTGAATCGCGACAGCGTCGCCAAAATCCTGACGTCGTCGCTTCACCGAATCTTCTTAGGGTTTCTTTGAGGTAGTTACATTCTGACGATGTCACATAAATCTTGACGTCGTCGCTTGTAAGTTCTGACGGCGTCACTAGGAATTGCGATACCGTCTCCAGGTACTGCACGCGCATCCTTGAAACCACTTTGTGTAAAGTTGCAATCTTGTCCCATTTTTTCCCAAATTGAGTCCAAGTCACGTGTATTTCCTCCAAGAGCTTCCCAAATGCTAAAAACACAAAAAGGAACAATTAAGCACATATATTGGGCATAATTGCATGATTTAGGAGGTTAAATTACCCCGAAAAAGTACATAAAATGACACCTCATCAAGTTCACTGAATTTGCAAACAGTTTGAAGGCAATAAATTTTCCAAGTTTCCAAGAAAGAATAACTGCTATTGAAAAAACTTAGGTCACCATGCAAGCTGACATTGTTTCCATTAAGGGAATGGTGATTGAGATGGTTTAGGCCTTCAAGCGAATATCATCATCCACCCCCTCAGGTAGTGCAGCAGTTCCAACAGTCACCCAGTTTAAAGTCGGTACAACTGTTAGGGGGAGAATTTTTAGAAGCGGGTTATCGTTTGGCAAAAACCTCCCTCTTACACTGAGGGGGAGCAATTGTCAAATGTTGAAACAACAAAAGAGGTTGAAACTAAAGATGTTGAAATGGAGCCTGAGCACCAACCTTAGGTCTCTAGACCGATTCCAATCATAATTGTCAGACCAATCACACAGCCTAATCCTGAACTTGAAATGATTAGATGCTCATCAAGAATTCAACTCACTGATACAATTCTTGAAGTTCTAATTCCTTAACCCACTTGTCCTGTTATTGATATAACTTCACCTGAACAACCTAAAAGTCCACCAGCTGCTCCCAGAGCTGATAGAGGAAAGGGCAAAGTCACTGACAATGTTGAGTCTACACTAAAGCTTGCCAAAGCCTCATTAAAAGTTCCCCCAGATCATGATACTCCAATACGAGTACCTTATATGATTCATGGAAAGATGTATCAGCTTACTGAAGATGAAATTCATGCTTATTTGGACAAAGAGGAAAAGTTAGAGCAAGCTGCCAAAGAAGCAAGGCTTAGTAAGCCTGAGTTGATCAAAGTTGCTCAAGAAGAAGCCACCAAGGCAGGTGTTGATCTAAAAATTCTTGCAAGTTCAAAGGGTGGTAAGGAGTTCAGAAAGATTCAAGATGCTGAAATCAAAGTGCTGAACAAAGAACACTCTGAAAAAATCAGGAAGGCAACGGAGCTCAAGAAGAAGAGAATCGATCAGTACATGTGGACCACCACCAACAAAATTAAGCGTGAGCCTATCAATGATGTCAAAAATCACCCAAACACAAAGCCTGTAATGATCACAGTCTATAGAGGCACTGATAGAAGAAACTTTGAAGTTCACAACCCTTTTAAGTTTGGTGACTTTGGGATAACTAAATTGAATGAACTGGGTCCCATCAGATAGAACAAGAAAAACAAAATTATTGGTGAGTTGATGACATCCTTAGGAAAGAGATATGACAGACTAAAGAAAATCCCTAAAGAACTTGGAATTCGGTCAGCTCTCCCTGCCCCTGCACAAGCTCCATCTCAAATCACCTTAGGAAGGAAAAGGAAACATTAGGAATTGGAGCCTGAGATCCTCATCCTTAGACTGGAATGTAATAGAAGTCTTCCCGAAGGAATCCCATTTGTCAACAACATGGTGATCGAGGAACCTGAGTATGGAATGTTCTTTATTGATGTCTTTGGCGAAGAGGCCTTTTAAAGAATGAGTGACATCCATAAAGTTGATATTGAAACCCTACTTATCTACCTGGTGATGGCTTCAAACATCACTACTCCTGAAAACCAAAGGTTCTGCTTAAAGCTGAGGAAGTTAATTCAAAGCCACCTTGACCAAGACAAATTAAAGTATAAGAAAGTGAAGCTTGAATCAGTTGGATACAAACTGGACTAAGTATTTTTGTATCATTTTTATGTATGTTTTGTAATAGATTGGTAGGACATGTAATCCCCAATGGATAAAGTACTTTATGTTATCAGTATCCTTTAAATTGTTGTCTAGACTAAGTGTAAGAAGAAGTTGTATTTACTCACTTATAATGAAAAACACTTAGGCTATATTTACATCCAAATAGGGAGAGATTGTTAGGCTTAATGTTCTTTCACTTGGATTTGAATACAAAATATCCTAAGTGTTAGATAACCTTTACCAATTCAAGGTCACTGAGTGAACAGTCACTCAGTGAGTTGCCTTCATGTGTTCAACCTGAGTCTACAAGAAAGACTCAATCATTCAGTAAGGCGGCTCTTAGTGAACGAAGTCCCTAAGCCAAAGAAAAAGGTGATGGGTTTAGTTAGTTGTGGCAATAGACTCCCTGAACCCCATACGATCTCTAACAACTAGAAGTCCCTAAAGACAAGTGCTTGAAGAATAGGCGGGATAGTTTGAAATGGATAAGTCCAAGCTCTTATTCACCTGAAGTTAAACTATCCTGAATAAGGTTTAAAGACAAAGTCAGTATCAGCACTGACCTTAGAAAGTGTGTTTGTCTCATACTTAGAATAGAATTGCAATAGAGACAAACATGTACAATATGTACTGGCCAATCAACCTTGGGACACACACTTATCACCCATGTGGGTATGACCCTACCTAAGTAGTATATATAGACATGACTTGTAAACGGAGTAGGTTAAGTTTGTGCATTTAAAGTCGTATCTTTCACAAACACCTACTCCTCCAATATCAACTAAGTCTCTGAGCAAGCTCAGTTGGTTAGCATAGTTGTCAACTTTGCATAATACTTTAAGTTATGCAAAGTTGTTAGTGAGGAGATCACACACACACATTGTCATTCAATCCCCATTGTATTTACGCATACAATGGGGGTATTTTTCTTAATAAATTTATAAGAGTTAAACGTTGAAAATTAGTTTTGTGTTCTTTACTGATTTATATCTATAACTTGTCAAAACTCATTTTCATTACAATATTATAAGCCATGAGTTAGTTTTCTTAACTTTAATAGTTATTGGCCACTAACTTAAAGAGAATAATAGTATACCTGCTAAAGAAATTAAGGTATCTTACTGTGAAGTTTTGAAGAATGATTGTGGGGGAGGTTTGGATGCCAAAAATCTTATTTAACTATGGATTCTAAAGTTGTTGTATGGAATGTTAGGTGGTTCAATAAAGCCTTTAAACAAAAACAAGTGAAAATTTAATAAAGAATGAACAACTAAGTATTTTTCTATAGTTGAAACTCATCAAAAAGAAAAAAAGGTTAACAGAGTATGTAATAAAGTGTATGGTAGTTGGAATTGGGTAGTGAATATGAAGGATAATCCTAAATTATGTAGAATAACTATTGGATGGAACCATATTAGTATTAATCTTGTGGTATTACATTCTGTTGCACAATCCTTGTTTTGTTTAGTAGAATCTATCAGTCCAAGATGAAGTTTTAGGTTACTTTTGTTTATACTACAAATCAAGCTAAAGAAAGGCACTATTTGCGGAAGGATTTGAGATTACAGAGTAGAGTTGGTGGTATTGTCCCATGGATCTTTATGGGTGATTCCAATGTTACACTGAAAGTGGATAAGTTCTTTATTACTTCTGAAATGCAAGATTTCCAAGAATGCATTATGACATTGAGGTTATGGATTTGAGGAGAAATAGGTTTCAATTCACATGGACAAAAAGTCTCCTTAATCCAAACTCTCATGTGTTGAAAAAGATGGATAGAATTATGGGGAATTCTTATTGTATAGGTTGTTCTAAAGAAGCTTATGTTCAATTCATGCCATATCTTATTTCAGATCACAACCCTTCATTATTGTATATTCCTACAGCTCTAAGAAAAAGGAAAATTTCTTTCAAGTTTGCAAACTACAATAATGACAAAGAAGGTTTTCTAAATGTTGTTAATTAGGGTTCGAATCAGGAGGTAGAAGGTTTTAAAATATTTAAAGTGGTGACTAAATTGAAGATGTTAAAGAAGCCTTTGAATGAGTTCGATTGGAGAAATGCAAATCTTACAAATAAGGTTATTGATTTATGCAATAAGCTGGTAGATATTCAAAGTAAGATTGATAAGGATCCTCACAACAAGTGATTGCAAGAAGAGGGTGCTAGTATTCTTCAAGAATACTTAGCAGCAGTTATTGAAAAGAAAAACTATTGTGTCCACAAGCTAAGGTGGATTGGCTTAAGGATAGGACATGTAATAGTGCTTTTTCCATAAGATTATCAAGGAAGAAGGCATTAGAATCATATTTCTAATGTTTGTGATAAAGATGGGAACAAGTTCTTTAGAGTTGATCTGACAGAACAATTTGTAAAACGCTTTTAGAACTTCCTTAGGAAAGAGGAAGAGGTGAAAAGCATTAGTGGGTGTAATTTGATATTTGAAAACAAGGTGACAAGAGAGGATGTTCAGTATATGACTAGAGAGGTTATAAATGATGAAATCTAGGAAGCAATCTTTGATATTGATGATAACAAAGCCCCAAGGTCGGATGGTTTCTCTCTAAGTTCTTTAAGAAGTCTTGTTCTGTTGTGGGTAACGATATTTTCAAGGGAATTAATTTTTTTTGAGAAACTGAACCTGCTAAAGGAGATTAATGCCACCTTAATTTCTCTTATTCCAAAGATACCTAATGCTTCTCCAGGCTCTAATTTTAAGCCAATAGCCTGTAGTAATATTCTATATAAGTGTATTACTAAAATAGTCACTAATAGAATGAAAATTGTATTACATAAGCTAGTTGACCCTATTCAAAGTTCTTTCATCACAGGAATAAGTATTACTGATAATATCCTTTTAACACAACATTAAAGGGTTATAATTCCAAAAATGGAAAGCAAGGGTTTGCTTTTAACATAGACCTACAAAAAGCTTATGACATTATGAAATGGAAGTTTTTAGAAGAGTCTTCAAATTGTTTTGGGTTTCCTAGTAGAATGAATAAATAATTTAGGTTATGTGTCACCTCTCCTTTTTTTATATGTGTAAATAGAGAAAGATCATGGTATTTTAAAGAACTTAGAGGTTTAAGACAAGATGACCTAGTGTCCACATACCTATATACTTTGGTAATGGCGATCTTAAATCAAATAATGAAGCAAAAATTAAGGAGAATTGGAAGTTTAAATATCATAAGGACTGCTTTGAGTTAAAATTAACTCACATGTGTTTTGTTGATCATTTATTAGTCTTATGCAGTGGTGATAGGAACTTAGTGAATGTTATTAAAAAAAGCTTTGGATGAGTTTAGCTTATGTTCTGGATTTGTTTAAACTTTTAAAAAAGCATTATGTTCTTTGGTAATGTTAAAGTTGTTTTGAAGAAGGAAATATTGTGAATTCTTCCATTTATAGAGGGTAAGTTACATGTTCGGTACTGGTATGTTGGTGTCTATCTTGTTAGGGCTGAGCATTAAAGATCGCGAACCGGACCGAACCGAGAAACTAGACCGACTGGACCGGAGCGAACGTATTTCGGTCCGGTCCTCGGTCCACTCGTTTCCTTATTTTCGGTCCTCGGTCTGGTCCGGTCCGGATCGGTCATACGCAAAACCGACTATATTGGCTTGTTGGATCGGACTGACCGACTACCCGGACCGGACAGGACCGACCCGGGTCTCGACCTAATATTTCAGTTCGGTCCTCGGCCCGGAATTTTGGACCAAATTGGTCTTCAGTCCGGTCTAGTCTTGGTCGGTCCGGTCCAGTTTTCGGACCGTGCTCAGCCCTATATCTTGTTACTAGGAAGCTCACTGTCACTGATTGCAATGGTCTAACTGATAAAGTGAGGTAGAGGACCAATAACTGGAAAAACATGTTCTTATCTTATGCCGGTAGACTTCAACTTATTGATTTTGTTATTTCAGCTATGCACTTATATTGGTCAAATGTTTTCCTTTTCCTTAATTTTGTGAAAGGTGATATTGAAAGAATTATGAAAAGATTCCTTTGGGGGGATATTGCATAAGGAAGAGCAAAAATTGCTTCAAAAACTGTGTCTCCCTAAAAACCAAGATGGTCTGGGGTTAAAGCAGTTAGGGAGATGGAATGAAGTTCCCTTAGTCAAACACACTTGAAATCTTGTTGTTAAAAAAGAATCTATTTAGTCACAGTGGATTAATGTTGTTAGGCTTGAAGGGAGAAATACATGAGATATAGATGTTGATAAAAAGGCTAGTTTAGGGTGGAATCATTTATTGTCTATGAGAAATAAAATTAGACCACACATACACTATTGTGATGGTAATGGTGAAAAGATTATGATATGGCATGATACTTTGACTCGAGGTGAACCCTTACCATAATATATCAGTCATATAAATGTTTATGGGGAAATGTTTGATAATAATGCAAAGTTAGCAGATATGTGTAAAGAGAGTAAATGCAAATAGCCAAAAGGTTGTATTGATAGATTCCCTATATTAAGAGTAACTAAAAACCTTCAATTGATTAATAACAAGACTGATAAAGTTGTGTGGATAGATAAGAAGAAAAGGAATGCTAGTTTTTTTATTGGGAGAGTTTAGAAGGACTTTAGAGATGATAAAGATAAGGTGAAATGGGATAAAATAGTATGGTTCTCTTAGTGTATTCCCAAACATTATTTCATTACTTAGATTGCAATGCATGAATGATTAAGTACACATGACAGGGTGGTGCAATGGTTGCCTGGATGCAGCTTAAACTATGTATTATGTAGTCAGGGTATGAATTTTCATGAACATCTATTTTTTAGTTTCCCATTTTCAAATAATGTAGAGTGTTATAAAGAAAGATACTGGTATTTCTATTAGAATCAATTAATGGAAGGAGATTATAAAGTGGATTGATTAGTCAGCTTAATATTAACAACATTTTGAATATTATTAGAAAGTTATTTTTCAATGCTGCTATATATTGTATCTGGGTTGAGAGATATAGAAGGATTTTCCAAAAGGTAAACCAATCTTGGGAAACTATTAATGCTGAAATCATTAAAACATTTAGACTTAAATTGTTTAGCTTAAGAATTAAGAAGTCAAAAGCTACTCAATAGGTGGCTACAAAATGAAGCATTCGGTGGAAAGGAATATGTGGAAAGTGACTCTTGAAATTAAGTGTCTAATGCTACTCATGAGTATTATGACAAAAATATATTACGGTTTTTTGAGTTGACTGATTGTTGGTTTTATTAATGCCAGTATATTGGGGAGTCAGATGGCTTATAACTTGATTCTAAATAGCCTTTTCTATTGTTTGTTTCCATCTTAAGTGGGTCTGGTGAGATAGCTTAGAATGGTTATTGGATGAGTCTTTTGGTTTAGTAAGTCTCATAAGGAAGTTTCTTGATTATATATATGGTTCTAAAAGATGGCAATGGTCCTTATGGTAAATTGAATTGTATGTGGGTGCAACAGATAGCCTTATACAAAGTGTGTGAAAGTTGGCCAAATTTGCATGTTTTCTTTGATTCTAGTTATTTTTGCTTGATGAGTAAGTCTCTTAAGGTAGGTATCATGTTGTTTGGATAAAGGTAATTTCATGGCTATGAAATTTAGTATGTTTGTAATATGTATTGGATTGATAGTTTTGGTGAATGGTGGATGGGAATAGATGGCAATATGTTCACGCTAATTTTTGTTCTGATTTTAGTATCACATCCTAATTTGAGAGTGCTTAAAGATGTTGCCTTCTAGCTTGGGATATGATTCACTTTTTATCAGTTTAGAATGTTTCCTTTACTTCTTTTGTTTCTTATTTTGTGGTGCATGTCCGTGTGGTTTTGATCTTGGATTGCAGTCTCATAGTATATCATGTCACAGTTGATTGCTCTATCCTTGCACCATTGTTCGCATTTTTTTATATGAATTGTTTTCTTTTTTCCTTTTTTGTATTTTTTTCTCACTGGATTTTTTTAGAAGGCTTTTTTAAGGAGGCAGTCATTGAGGAGAAGATGCTTTAGATAATCATGTCTGGCGTGGGATTGCTTGGAGTATAATCTAGTGGAATTCTACTTAGTATTGATTTCATTTGTATTTGTTGACTTATTTCTGTGTAATATTGGTTTCATTAGTATGATAGTGTATTGTTTTCTTCTTATTATGGACTTGCTATGTTTCATGAGGGTTGTTTGTAGTTTGTTGACCATGTTTATTGGTGAACCAATACAACCAGTCGGAGGGTACAAGACAAAAAATATTCAATATTATATTCAAATAATACAAAAAAAAACTACCGGGTTGGTTTGTGACCTCTAAATCTTTGAGCCAATCTTGTCACATGTCACTCTCTAAATCTGCCAACAATTAGACTCCAACATATTAGTTGTTTTGAGAAAGAATCAATGAAATACGCCGGATCTGTTGTTTGGTGTGTGTGGATGCAAGGAGAAAGAACAATGACTACTTATTTTCTTTCCATTGAAATTAGGGTAATAAGGTAAATGACTTGTTGCTGCATTGTTGTTTGGACTAAGTAGATAAATGGGCTTATCTATTTGGTGTTATCATATTTGGGCTTAATTGTTAACTTTTTTTATGCTTATACTTTATAAGGTTTTTATGAGCTAATTTTTAGTATAATTATTGATTGATGATTGGTTTAAGTAATTAAATTAAATATAAAAAAATATTATATTATATATTAGGTTAGGTTGTTGATAAATGGTAAAAAGTTAAGATTGGTTGTATGTATAAATTGTATAGATGGATGAGTAAGAAAATACTTTATTTTAATGAGATATTAAATTGGTGGGGGTTATGAATAAACATTGTCTAATATATTTCTCCTTTTTCCAAAAAAAAATATGTTGTAAAGTTTTTTAAAATTCTTCCCCAACGTTTTTTTTTTCATCGGTTTGACATTCTACGAAGTTGAAGCTTTTTACAAAATGTCCACCGAAGATGTGAGTTTTTTACAAAATGTCAACTGAACAAATTAAAAGCATCCACATATAAAGTATTTATGTCATTTTATTTTTAGAAATTCTTAAAAATTCAGACATTTAAACTTACTTATTATAAAAATATAAGATGTGTAATCTTGACCATGCATCTTATTTTTTGGAACTATATCTTAGAGTGACATGTGTCACTTGATAATTAAAAAACCACCTTTATTTTTACATTGAAATATCTTTTTATCAATTTTTTTTATGATCTAATTTTATTACATTTTCTAAAATTTTGTGCTCTTTAATTCAACATCTATTTTTATATTTTTTTATTAATTTTTAGTGCCTTCAACCGTTACTTTGCGCGGGTATCATGCTAATATAACGTAATGAATGTTCCGCGATCAAATACTAGGCCTTAACAGGCTACATTGTTTAATGAACTACTAGCCCGTGATCAATCATTGGGCCTTAAGAAAAACTATCTATATACAATTTATAAATTTTTAAGTTGTTTTCAAGTGCTCAACGTTTTTTTTATACTGATTTGTTTACTTCAAAAATTTCCCATGTTATGAGTTGATCAAATAAAGTAATAAACAGCGATCCGTTGACTAGTTTTTTTTCTTTGAACGGTGGTTTTTATTAAAAACTAGCAAAAGCCCGTTCGCTATGAAGCAATTTCTATCAATGTCAAGTAAATACACGCGAAGGAATTGTAATTTGAGAGGCGGATTCCCGCACCAAATATCATTCCAAAAATGAGTAGACGCCCCATTTCCAATCTTCCTGATACATAAGGAAAGAAGGTCCCATACCTTTCTGCTTGAGGTTAGAAATTGAAGACAAAATGGCTCTCCATGTACTATGGCTGGACCGACGAGCAGAAGCAACATTAATACCTCCACAAAGCCTATAAATATTCTAAATAACATGAGCTCAAAGATCAGAAGGATGGCTTAAAAATCTTCAAATCTATTTGAACAAAAGCCCAAAAATGCTGTCAATGTCAAAACCTCTATGATTCTTGCTCGCTAAACATCTCTTTCATTTCACCCATGTCATCTTTTTTTCATCCTTATCACTTCCAATAAAGAACTTATTGCACAACAATTCTAAGATTTTTATGAACAACAACCGACATCATGTAATAGACATATACTATTGAACAAAAACGGTGATATTGTTCCTCCATTGATCAATAATTTTGATTTTTGGCAAGTCCCATGATCATCCAATAAGAAGGGTTTCAATTTTTTCAAATGAACGATTTGAAGACCTATTGATTCTAAAAACTGTGGATCATTCGGACCTTTCAATTCATAGATGTAGATCTCGGACCTATGAATGGGGATATTCCCGAAACTGACAAACAAAAAAGGAAGTGAGTTAGACAAAAAAAGAAGCAACTTGGACAAAAAGAAACGAAGTGGCTTAGACAAATCTTTTTTGTCGATAACCTCAGACCAATCAATCGAATATGGATTAATACGTAATCGATCGAACACTACTTGAAAACGGCTCTTCTGCTCAGAAACGAAATGTTTCAAATGTTCCTGTAAATTATTGCTCCCAGTGGACCATTTGTATCTATATGCATCAGGATCCCGATTCATTAATCTCTCGGTTCGAAAAAAATAATAAGTAGGAAGATTGTTACATCATGTTTACACCTAAGTAATTTATTTTATTTTTTACATTTTGGCCTCTCATGATTTCAGTGATAATGGGTCATCATCACGTGAGGTAGGCTCTCGCACATGCATGTCAGGTATGAACATTTTGCCATTTTGTTCGTGTAGTGAAAATTTCACTTTCGTATTCATTCAACTTCTTTGTTTTCTTATTTAAAAGGTATTTAGTATAGCTTTTTTTTACTTCATACATTTACTCAAATTTGAAGGACTAACAAGCTTGTTTTTCACTTCATTGGCTTATGAACTTAATTAGTTTGTAACTTATTTGAGTGATTGAGTCATAAATTCGATTTCGTAAACTTGAAGACAAAAAAGTAAGTTTATAAGGTTTTTCAAACTCACATAAGCAAGAAAAAAATTTAAGTTAATTGAAACACCCCGTAATTAATTGCGTATGAAACTAGAAGCTAAAAACACATCTTTAAGTTTCAATCAAAACAACTTTTTAACTGAATCACTGTTGAAAATTTAGTGTAATTGTGAAAATCAGATCATACTTAGAAATGAGTTTGGAGGTACGGAGTGTACGCCTATCAAGTCACTGATTTTCCCTGACTTTTTTAGTGGTTAAAATTAAATGAGTGGTTACAAACATTTAAGTGGCAAGTTTGACTACATTAAATGTTTTGTAAACTTTTGCATATTTAAGGGGCAGATTTGACTGTATTAAATGACCATATTTAATTTGATCATGTAACCACTAAATCCTAAATTATAGAGGATAATTATGGAAGAGATAAATGACCATTAATCTCTCATTAATTTCATTGACTAGGTTTAAGTAATCCTATATAAATAGAGATCACGATTGGATGGAAAAACACACAGAAAACAAAAACACATAGAAATGCATGGTTTTTGATATATGCCTAGAACAAGAACAAACACTTGGTTTTATCCCAAGAAGGTATTCATGATACCCAGGCATAGGGTCGAATAATCTTCATTGGAAAGTGATTACACGACTTCAAGTGATATCCGGTAACCATCTTTGGTAATTAGTTAGGCTATTGATTGTCTTAACCCTGGTCTGGGACACCAACAACCAACAATCAAAGAAGATTATTTTTTATGATAATCAATGGTTGCTGCTGCTATGAAATACATGGCTTCAAACTTTGTCAAGCTTGACAAGTTTGAAAGGGTGGACTTTAGAAGATGGCAGAAGAATATGCACTTCTTACTTTCCAGTATGAGTGTGGTATATGTGCTAACTACGCATATTCCTGAAGATGGTGGTGATGATTCAACCGTGGAACAAATCAGAAAAAGGGCCAAGTGGGACAATGATGACTATGTCTGCAGGGGTTTAATCCTCAATAGTATGTCTGATTCTTTATTTGATATTTACCAAAATGTTAAATCTTCCAAAGAACTATGGGATTTTGCCATAGTTCGTGTAGTGAAAATTTCTTCACTTTCGTATTCATTCAACTTCTTTGTTTTCTTTTTTAAAATATTTAGTTTAGCTCTTTTTTTTACTTCATACATTTACTCAAATTTGAAGGACTAAAAAGCTTGTTTTTCACTTCATTAGCTTATGAACTTAATTAGTTTGTAACTTATTTGAGTGATTGACTCATAAATTCGATTTCGTAAACTTGAAGACAAAAAGTAAGTTTATAAGGTTTTTCAAACTCACATAAGCAAGAAAAAATTTCAAGTTAATTGAAACACCCCGTTATTAATTGTGTATGAAACTAGAAGCTAAAAAACACATCTTTAAGTTTTAATCAAAACAACTTTTTAACTGAATCACTGTTGAAAATTTAGTGCAATTGTGAGAATCAGATCATACTTGGAAATGGGTTTGGAGGTGCGGAGTGTACACCCATCAAGTCATTAGCGGTTAGAATTAAATGGGTGGTTACAAACATTTAGGTAGCAGGTTTGACTACATTAAATATTTTGTAACAACGTTTGCCTATTTAAAAAGGCAGGTTTGACTGCATTAAATTACCATATTTAATTTAGTCATGTAACCACTAATTCCTAAATTATGAAGGATAATTATGGAAGAGATTAATTGGCCATTAATCTCTCATTAATTCCATTGACTAGGTTTGAGTAAATCCCCTATAAATAGGGATCACGATTGCATGGAAAAACACACAAAAAACAAAAACACATAGAAACGCATGGTTCTTGATCTGTGCCTAAAACAAGAACAAACAATTGGTTTTATCTCAATGAGGTATTCGTGATACCCAAGCATAGGGTCGAATAATCTTCTTTGGAAAGTGATTACACGACTTCAAGTGATATCCGGTAACCATCTTTGGTAATTTTCTAGGCGATTGTCTTAACCCTGGTCTGGGACACCAACAACCAACAATCAAAGAAGATTATTTTTTTATAATAATCAATGGTTGCTGCTGCTATGAAACACATGGCTTCAAACTTTGCCAAGCTTAACAAGTTTGAAAGGGTGAACTTTAGAAGATGGCAGAAGAAGATGCACTTCTAGCTTTTCAGCATGAGTGTGGTATATGTGCTGACTACTCCTATTCCTGAAGATGGTGGTGGTGATGCAACCATGGAACAAATCAGAAAAAGGGCCAAGTGGAACAATGATGACTATGTATGCAGAGGTTTAATCCTCAATGGTATGTCTGATTCTTTATTTGATATTTACCAGAATGTTGAATCTTCCAAATAACTATGGGATTCCTTGAAGGCTAAATATATGGCTGATGATGCATCAAGTAAGAAGTTTCTTGTTAGTAATTTCACCAATTACAAAATGACTCATTCAAGACCAGTTATGGAACAATACAATGAACTTCTTGACATACTTGGAAGGTTTACACAACATACGATGAACAGGGATAAGACCATTCAGGTCTCTTGTATCATTGACAAACTCCTTCCTTCTTGGAAAGATTTCAAGCACACCTTGAAATATTTAAAGGAGGAATTAACTCTTGTTGAGTTGGGCAGTCATCTGCATATTGAGGAGTCCCTCGGGATGCAGGATAATGACAAGCCAAAAGGCAACAATGTTGCTGGTCCACAGTAATTAGACGTTTTGTGTAGATCTTAGATTTAGTTCTAAAAAGATTGTTTTCTTGTTTAATGTTTTGCATGTTCCTAATATTAAGAAAATTTTGGTTTCAAGTATTATTTTGTAGAAGTGTGCGGAGACATGAGACACTTGAAAAATGATGGCAAAGGTGGAAAAGTTGGCAACAAAGCCAATGGTTCAGGCACAAATGGTTCAGTGGATGGTTATACCAACTCACTAAAAGGTCAAAATATATTTAATAAATCTTTTCTAGTTTATTATGTTACATATATATCTGAAGTTTACTTTGTGCTAGGTTGGGATGTTGCGTGGTGGGTTGACTCAGGAGCAATAGTTCATGTGTGTAAAGATAGATACTTGTTCAAGACATATGAGTCGCTAAATAATGGATCTATTCTTCACATGATAAATGAGTCAACAGCCCTGGTACATGGACGTTGGTTGTGTATGTTCTTAAGTTTAGTTCAGAAATAGATTGCTTTCGTTGTTTAAACACTCTTTCCGTTTTGCGTGTTCTCTAATATAGGAAGAATTTGGGTTTTTAGTTGTGTTTTTGAATAATTTGGGGTTATAAATAAGTGATTGAATCTAATAAATTTGTTTTATCTAAACATGGTGTGTTTATTAGTTTTGGTTATTTGAGTAATCAAATGTTCAGGCTTAATATTGGTAATGATAATATTACTTCAGCCTTTATGTCAACCTCTAAACTCAATGATTTAATCCTATGGCATGCTAGACTGGGCCATGTCCACTTTAAGAGGATGCAACATATGTCTAAGGACGAGTTAATTCTACCTTTTGATATGGACACTGTAAAGTGTAAAGACTTGCATGCTGAACAAAATAACTAAGAAACCATTTCAAAATGTAAAACATGAAACTGAAGTTTTGGAGCTGATCCATAGTGATTTATGTGATCTGCATGCTACTCCTTCACTGGGGAATAAAAAGTACAATGTGACATTTATTGATGATGCTTTAAGGTTTTGTTATGTTTTTTATTACAATCATAGGATAAGCGAGAAGCATTAGATAAATTCAAAGTATTCAAAACTGAAGTTGAATTACAACAAGGGTCTCTAATCAAAAGATTTAGGACTGATAGGGGAGGTGAGTACATGGATACTCTGTATTTTCGGTCTGTTGGTATTATCCATATAACGACTTCCCCCTATACTCTACAACAAAATGGTATATTTGAAAGGAAAAATAAAGTACTAAATAAAATAGTTAATTCCATGTTGTCCTACTCAGGACTGAGTCAATGGTTCTGGGGTGAAGCTATGTTAACATCTTGCTATTTACTAAATAGGGTTCCTAACAAAAGGAACAGAATTACCCCTTATGAACTCTGGATTAAAAAGAAACCAAACTTAAACTACCTTAGGGTTTGAGGTTCTAGGGCAATTGTAAGACTCTCTGATCCAAAGTTGAAAACTTTGGGTGAAAGAGGCATTGAATGCATCTTTGTTGGATATGCTGAGCATTCCAAGGCTTTTAGGTTCTATTTCAATAAGCATAATGATTCAGTTTCAATTAACTCTATAATTGAATCAATGGATGTTATCTTTGATGAGAATAAATTATCATCAGTCCCTAGACTAAGTCTCAGGATTCCTAATGGAACTGAAGACATTGGTGGTTCAGTGGTCCCTGAAAAAGTCACTAAAGAGGTTGTTTAGCAACCTGAACCTGAGCTTAGAAAAAGCAAAAGGAATAGGACTCCAAAGAATTTTGGACATAAATTTCAATTATACTTAATTGAAGTAACTAAGGATGAGGTCTCTAACTAACACTCATATTGCTTTAATGTTGAGGATGATCCCAAGACATTTGATGAAGCAATGAAGTCTTAGGATGTTGCTTTCTGAAAAGAAGCAATTAATGATGAGATAGACTCCATTATGTGCAACAATACTTGGGTATTGGTTGATCTACCTCTAGGTTGCAAACATCTTGGTTTCAAATGGATATTCAAAAGAAAACTGGAGGTAGATGGAACTATTGAAAAGTTCAAAGCAAGGCTAGTCATTCAGGGATTTAAACAAAAGTCAGGGATAGACTACTTTGATACTTATGCTCTAGTGGCACGTATCAGTACCATAAGATTGTTGATTGCTATGGCATCAATTCACAATCTGGTTATTCATCAGATGGATGTGAAGACAGCTTTCTTGAATGGTGACTTGGATGAGGAGGTGTATATGAACCAACCTCAGGGCTTCATCATGCCTGGCAATGAAAACAAGATGTGTAAACTGATTAAGTCTCTTTATGGACTAAAGCAGGCACCAAATCAATGGCATTAAAAATTTGATGAAGTGGTTTTGTCTAATGGTTATTTACTTAACCAATCTGACAAATGTGTATATAGTAAATTTGATGAATCTGGTAAAGGAGTCATCATTTGTCTATATGTTGATGACATGCTAATCTTTGGTACTGACCAAGTTCAGGTTGACCTAACAAAGGAATTCTTGTCATCAAGGTTCTTTATGAAGGACATGGGGGAGGCTGATGTTATCCTTGGTATTAGGATTAAACATGAAAGTAATAGAATAGCAATTTCTCAGTCTCATTATATTAAGAAGGCACTGAAGAAATTCAATTACTTTAATTGCACTCCATTTAGTACTCCTATGGATACAAGTGAGAAGCTGATGCCCAATAATGGCCAGGCTGTATCTCAACTTGAGTATTCTAGGGTGATTGGCTGCCTAATGTATGCCACAACTTATACAAGGCATGATATTGCTTTTGTAGTGGGTAAAGTGAGCAGATACACTAGTAATCCTGGTACTCAGCACTGGCAAGCAATTCAACGGGTACTGAAGTACTTGAAGAAAACCATGGACTATAGATTGACATATATTGGTTATCCTTCAGTATTAGAAGGTTACACTGATGCAAGTTGGATCAGCAACACTGAGGAAAATTCGTATACAAGTGGCTGGGTATTCTTGCTTGGTGGTGGTGCAATTTCTTGGGCTTCTAAGAAGCAAACTTGCATTACTGGTTCAATAATAGAATCTGAATTTGTGGCTCTAGCAGCTGCTGGTAAGGAAGCTGAATGGTTGAGAAACATGATCCTTGAGATTATATTGTGGTCCAAACCTATAGCACCTATTTCTATCCGCTATGATAGTGTTGCTACATTGGTAAAGGCTTATAGCCAGATGTACAATGGGAAGTCTAGACACTTAGGTGTCAGGCATAGCATGATTCGTGAGTTGAACACAAATGGGGTGGTATCTATAGAGTTTATGAGGTCTCAACAAAACTTAGTTGATTACTTGACGAAGGGAATGGCTATATACTTGGTTATAAAGTCTGCTAAAGGGATGGGATTAAAGTCCAACTAAGTCGATGAATGCTAGGACACCCAACTCCCTACTAAGGAAACTTGGTAGCTGAGTTCAATGTGGAAAACTGAACGTTCAGAGGACTAAAGCACATGTATTTACATATCATCCCAATGATGTGCTTGGAACCTACTGAAAAGGAGGATGAAGTCTTTACTTCCCAATAGTTAATTTCTTTAAAAAGTGCTTAGCATAAGCATGAATAAAGATGAACCACCTATGTAAATGTTGAGGTTTTTCCGCTTCAGGGAGCATGGACTTTGGCTCTTACAACATTTATGAATTGGATATGGACACATGGCTTGTATAGTGTCAGGAGTTTCTTATGTGTTTGAAATCTTGTGTGTATTTTATCTTTAGGTATTCAAATGGGTTGAAGGGTTCAATTATTAGAACACCCTGATTCTCGAATATTTGAACGTGTAATTTACTAAGATGGAAATTCAATCCTTAAGACATTTACATTTATTCACTTGTTTTGTTTAATGTTCAATTTTTTATGCAAAAGAATTGTACTAAATTGGAGAGGATTGTTAGAAATTTAGTGCAATTATGGGAATCGGATCATACTGGGAAATGGGTTTAGAGGTACGGAGTGTACACCCATCAAGTCACTGATTTTTCCTGACTCTTTTAGTGGTTAGAATTAAAGGGGTGGTTACAAATATTTAAGTGGCAGGTTTGACTACATTAAATGTTTTGTAACAACTATTGCCTGTTTAAAGGGCAGATTTGACTGCATTAAATGACCATTTCTAATTTGGTCATGATAGACTTATCATAACACATACACGAAATGTTTGGAATTCTAGAAAGAGAGATATATATTTAGAGAGAGAAAGAACTAGGGAGAAAACAAGAGAATGGTTGATTAGCTTGGAAGAAAGAAAAGAGAACCAACACCCTCTCCACACTTAGAGAGGGCTTTCTATAGTGTACATTGGCCGGTCATGCGTTTAAGTGGGCTTCCATGGGCCGAGCTTGATATCTAATGGGCTTTAAGCCCGTAACTTAGACCCAATTAGCTTTTAGAACTCTTGGGAACATAAACTAGACTAATACAAGGTTCAGGAATATTAATGACCAGCACTTTAATAAAAACTAAGTCTAACAATCTCCCCCTAAGGGGTGGTCATTGCACATATGGCTTCACTTCTTGTGACGTCTTGAGACTTGGAACCTTGAAGTCTTGGGAATTCTTTTGAAGTTCCTTTTGCATGCTTGTGATCATGGATCTTGATCTTTAACTTGATATACTTTGACAAAATACTGATATCGTGGTCTTTGGCCTTGATTTTTCTTGACTACCAAGATCTCTGAATCTTTATCCTTGAATCTTTATGCCTCCTTGCGATCTTGTGTCTCCACCCTCATGCTCAAGGTCTTGAAAGTTTGCTAACAATCTCCCTCAATATTTTCTTTAACATGGTTACTTGTACCACATCATGGAAGGAGTAGTACTTGATCCACTTGTGAGATATATCTTTGTTATTGTTTGGCAATCTTGTCGAAAATGTTCTTTTGAGGAAGTGCTTGTACATCAGAGGTTGCGGAAGACTTTGACACATGTGCTTGAGCTTTCATCATGTATTTATCTTTGTCGATTGAGCATGAGGTCTTGAATCTTGACTCGACATGGACTAGAAATTGCTACCGTCAGGAAACCTGCAAGTATAGGTTAGTGATAAACATACATGGACGAACGTGTCATTGTCACTTCATCAAATACGGTTGTAATAACCACGGTTCCCCGTTAATCAATATAAATACTGCTTGTGATCAGGTAGAATTCAAAAGAATCTCCTTGACAAGGTTTCACAGCTGCACTAGCCATTCTCGTTACCGGAGCGTCTTAAAGCAGACAACACAGTAAGAGTGAATCAGATAGTTACTATCTTTCTGATTGAGTCGTCAATTCATATATTGGACCAAAATCGATATCTAGTTGACACAAGCTTAATTCATTTAGAATCTCGCAAGTCACCTACCGCAGAGCTGTTTGATGTTGACTCTGGAAGGATTTCCATTCATTACTGTGAATACTAAAGAGTATCACTTTGAATGTTCTGGCAATTACCATAAGGATAATGCATAGGACTCTTTGATACCAAATGTTGTATAATGATGTACGACATTTTGTATATTGGAATTTGTGTCTTAGTAAGATTTTGATGAACCTCGTTGGCTCTAGACTCTATAAGTGCACATTTGTTAATTGGTAATCGGAGGCTGGAGCGGACTGCCACCTTTTCAATATCAATGATCTCGAAGTGAGAAAGCAGATAGAAACGCGTTAATCTCCGTGAGAAATGAAACAAGCTTCTTTTAAGAGAAGCCTGGGTAGCTGGGATGGGTTGTGCCTTGCATCACTAGGTCCATGATGACTTGTCTTCAATATCATAATCATCTTTGTGATTACCGATAGATTATGCATTGACCTGGTTTCTGCCTAAGGTTGTATGAAGGGCTTCTTTCTTTTCACCCTTTATCCTTACAATTGTTTTTAATTCTTTAACCCCTTCAATGTTAAACCAACGCGTCCTCATTATCACCTTGTTGGGTTTGTTCCGATGATAACTCATGCCTTGGATAACATTCTTCCCGATCTCACTTTACTCCTTTTTTCAATCATACCTAGGACTTCTACTCTATCTAATAGAGTGTTCCTGGGTAGATCCCTCTAGTTCTGGCTGGATCATGGAACGAATATACCTAACCTTAACCGCCTTATAACTCCTTAATAGTCAATAGCTGGTCGGTTTTTGGGCATTGCCATGAAGATCCATAAAACCATTTGAAAAATCAATCAACGTGTCTGAGAAGTCGTTTATGACACATTGAGAGTTTTTAGAGTTACCAAAAAGCTCCCCCTACACATATGCATCATATTATGAAAGAGTTTTACACATGCGAGGTTTGGTAACGCACTTATAGATTGAAGATCATATCCATATTAAGCTTATTGATCACATTTTAATCACTATTCTCCCCCTCAAAAATTGCATATGTGGTGACAATTTTTGAAATATTAGTGAATTAAAAAACAAGTTAATGTCCGATAATTCACATAAGTCTAACTAAGTCTTGGGATAATATAAGAGCATGCCGAATGAATCTTATTATTATACTTCCCCTCAATAAAGATTAGAGTGAAAACTTAGAGTAGGAGTTTGTTGAGCACACAATTTTGAAAGAATTTGAAATTTTCTTTTTAAAAATATCTTAAAAAATTATGCTTAACAGGAAAATAATTTTATATTTATCTTATTAATTGTCATTTCCTTGGTGCTTCTCCTGAGCATTCACAAACTTGGAGTGTTTGTATGACAATGCGCAAGACCAAGAAGATGTGAACTTCCCGTTGTTTAGGATAAATGTACATAAATGAACATTTTTCTTTCTTTAAAGACTGAGTCCTAAGCTGACATTTACTTAGAAGTCATAGAGAAAAAATTGAAATGACATGTTTTGAAAGCATTTGAAACTCTCGTTCGAACTTCATTTATATACCCGTGTCAATATTAATCAACATTTCTAGGTACGTAAATGTTATTGATTATCGAGAGACATGTCGAAGAAGATTATTTTTGGTATTTTTGAAATTTTTTGATTTTATATTTTGCTTTTGTAGGTTTTATATTTTTATATTTTGTTTTTCTGATAAAATATATACAAAGAGTTACCAAGATTTTGCAAGACGTTCAAGTTCCGTTGGATACAAGCTGCGCATACCAAGGCGACGAACCAAGTAGTTGAATCGATCGACTGGAAGAGCTTTGGCGAAGAGGTCGACCAGTTGGTAATCCGTCTTGACAAAATACAGTTCAATCGTACCCTTTTCCACATGTTCCTTTATGAAATAGTAGTGGACGGCAATGTGTTTGGTTCTAGAGTGTTGGACCGGGTTGCAGGATATGGCTATGGCTGATTTCGAATCACGATAGATTGGAATCTTGTTGAAGTGAAAGCCATAATTCGTTAACTGTGTCTGCATCCAAATGACTTGCGCACAACCAGCGGATAGAGACACATATTCTGCTTCCGCGGTTGACAGCACCGTACAGTCTTGTTTCTTTGATGACCAGCTCACCAGCTTTTCACCTAAAAATTAAGGTCCGCTGGAAGTACTCTTGAAGGTGTCTTTACATCGCGCATAATCAGCATCTGAAAATCCAGTTAGTTCAAAACCAGAATCCTTTGTATACCATAGACCCATATTAACGGTTCCTCAGAGATAACAGAAGATCCTTTTAACCTCCTTGAGGTGCTTCTCGGTTGGCTTAGCCTGGTACCGAGCACATAAACAAGTAGCATGTACAATGTCCGGTCTACTAGACGTAAGATACATTAGGGCACCAATCATGCTACGATATTTTGTTGCATCGACTGGAGACCCATTTTGATCAAGGTCAAGCTTGTCTTTGATCTCCATTGGAGTACCAACGGGATCACAAGTTTCCATTCCATATTTTTTAAGGATTTCTAACACGTAGTTGGACTGGTTTATAAAGATGCCACGGGGGGATTGGTTAACTTGTAAACCAAGGAAAAACGTCATTTCCCCCATCATCGACATTTCGAAGCGGCTTTTCATGAGGTCAGAAAATAGTTAGGTATACCTAGGGTTTGTAGAACCAAAGATAATATCATCTACATAGACATGTACCACTAAGATGTCGTCGTCGAAGCGCCTTATAAACAACGTTGGATCAATGGTACCTTTAAAGAAGTTATTTTGTAGGAGAAACGTTGACAATTCATCATACCATGCCCTTGGTGCTTGCTTTAACCCATATAGTGACTTCTTTAACTTGTAGACATGGCTTGTATGATCAGCATCGATGAAACCTTCAGGTTGACACACGTACACGTCTTCTTTTAGCGTACCATGCAAGAAAGCAGTTTTCACGTCCATTTGAAACACGATGAACGATTTATGTGCAACATATGCTAAACATATCCTGATAGCTTCCATTCTAGCAACCGGAGCGAAGGATTCTTCAAAATCTATTCCTTTCTCTTGGCGGTACCCTCTCACAACCAGACGAGTCTTGTTTTGGATGACCGTGTTCTCTTCATCATGCTTGTTTTTAAATAACCATTTCAAAGTAAGGGGTTTTATGTTATCTGGGGCAGGAACTAACACCCATATATCAAGCCTTTTGAACTGAAGAAGCTCTTCTTGCATGGATTTAATCCATGCAGGGTCGGTTATAGCCTCTTTGACATTCTTTGGTTCCATAGTTCTCACCGTTAATGCATACATGCACATGTCACCATCTGATCGGAGTTGATTTCTTGTCAGAAATGGTCGTGAGGGTTCTCCTATAACTTGCTTTAGAGGGTGATCCTTAGTCCACTGATATTCATGAGGGTATGGTTGGTAAAATGTATGCATGTTCGATGGATCCACATATTGTGAAGATGGTGATTCAACAATACTTATGGATGGAGTAGCAAATGGATTTACAAAGGTATTTCCATCGAGCATAGCATTCGGACTATGTTGTTGTTGTGTTTCGAGCTCGTCAACATCTTGTGAAGTGTTTGGAAAGTTTGTAGCTTGAGAGGATGAATTTGTTGGTGTCGGTGCGGTGTCTGCTATTGTTGTAGATGTAGTTGGAGTCTGAAGAACTTGAGGTGCTTGAGCAGCGAGAACAGTTCTTGGAGTAGCTGACGGTTGACCACCAATGTAATCATCATGCATAGCTTTGAACAGTAAATCTAAATCACGTTTAGTTGGTTGTTGAGTTGTTATTGTTGACGGAGCATAAGTAAGATCGAGTCCTGGACTAATTTGTCCATAAGTCATGCTTTGAAGCCTGGGTTTTAAACTGCTTTGTTCAAAAGCCATAGTTGAAAGCTCATCAAACGTCACATTCCTTGTCTCTAGGATTTTCTTTGTCCTTCGGTTGTAAACTCTGTAAGCACAAGAATTAGCAGAGTAACCTATGAAAAAACCAATATCAAATTTTGCACCAAGCTTCCCAATATCTTTACGATCATTCTTGGGATAACAGAGAGACCCCGAATACATGAAGAAAGGAGATATCTGGTTTTCTGCCGTTAATAAGCTCGTATGGTGTTTTGTCAAATCAATGGTGAATGATGGAGTGGTTTTGAGTGTATCACACAGTAGCAATCGCTTCAGCCCATAAGAATAATGGTGCACGAGAAAAAATCAACATTGTTCTAGCAGCCTCCACTAACGTGCGGTTTCTTTGTTCTACTACTCCGTTTTGTTGAGGGGTTCAGACAGAAGATGCTTGGTGAGAGATGCCAACACTATTAAAGTATTCTTGAAGCACTTGATTCTTGAATTCTATGCCGTTGTTGGTTCTTACAATAATGACTGGAGCTTGCAGTAGAACTGTAATTTTCTTGAGAAATGTTTTAATCTCCTCTGGTGCTTTATCTTTTTATCTGAGAAAGTGTACCCACATGTAACGATAGTAATCATCTACAATCACCAGAATGTAGCGCTCCCTATTTATGCTTTCGACTCTCAATGGACCACACAAATCCATATGAAGAAGATGTAACATATGCTTGGAATTCGGAACTGGTTTGGGTGGGTGAGATGCCCTTTTGCTTTTTCCTTGCTCACAAGAGGGACAAAGATGTTCTTTATGATATTTGAATTTTGGAAGACCGGTGACGAGATCATTTTTGGCGAGGTCATTTATGGTGTCAAAGTTGAGATGGGATAAATGTTGATGCCATAACCATGACTTGGTAGAAGTAGCATGAGCCATGAGGCAAATTGGAGATGTAGAGGCCATTTCATGGAGATTGATGGTGTAAAGGTTTGTTGTGCGATTTCCTTTTAACAAATCATCTCCTTCTAAGTTTCTGACAAAATATGTGTTTCTTTTGAAAGCGACCTCTAAATCTGAATCATAAAACTGCCCAACCGAGAACAGGTTGTGCCCCAAGCCCTCAACAAAATAAACCATGGTGATCAAAATGTTTCCCCATTGAAGATCACCGTAACCCAGAATTGCAGCAACATGATCATTTCCAAAGTGGATGGTTCCCAAGAACTTCCAGACGAAATTTATGAGAAGCTTCAGATTGCCTGTCATGTGCTTTGAGCATCCCGAGTCTACGCACCATAAACATATTTGAATGACCTGACAAAGAAAAAGTAGAATTTGGAAACCGTTTTCTTGTAGGTTCCTGAGGGTTAGAGATACATGCATTATCATCGTTAGAGCAGTCAGATTGACTATCTGATTCACTGGATGCGATTATTTTTCCTTTAAGGTCAAAAATTCTTCCAGTTAGTGACCACCTAAGGCAAGATCTAGGTTTACTTGGCTTAGGTGAGGCAAGTCTTTCTATGGACCCTACTTTCTTAGGTTTCTTGACATGTGGCTTATGTTTCTTTTGATTTTCATTTTTTGAAACATTTGCCTTTTGCTTCTTATCACGAGAATTCATGCCATTCACATATTTAAGCACACATACATCATGATTAGAAGTAATTAAACATTGCTTACACATAGCACAAACAACTTTAGATTTATCATTCCGAATAGCAAGCTTAACGTTATTACATTCAGATGACATATGTTTCTTATTCTTAGAAAGTAGTAAATTCCTAAGGTATTCTTCTACTTCAACTTCTTTATTCTTGTTGCAACTACTCTTAGACGCAGAGGGGACCCTATCATTCTTTTTATTGCTCCTAGGCTGTGGCCTTCTGGTCTTAGCAGTGTTATCAACTCCTGTAGAAGACAAACCATTTGAGTTAGAATTAACACATATTTTAGTGAGGACATGAGGTTTTGAAATGGTGATCGATGTTGTCCTAACACTTGCTTTAATGGGTTTGTTAGGCACATACTTTTCTTCCCTAGAGGTCTTAAATGGATTAATCCTAAACATTCCTAGGGCAATCACGTTATCATTTTTCACAACTTTTGATTCTTGTGGTGTGGGTATGTTGGAATTTCCATGAGTGCTAGTGCGGATCATTTGATTTTGCAATGTCGTTCATCTTTGATCATCGATCCCAACCATTTATTGAACTTCAAGAACTCATACAACAGAGTAAGTCCTGTCTATGCAAGCCTTCGTTAGATGAACAATATACCATGCCCTGACTCCATCTGGTTGTCTAGCAATTTGGGGTTTTGGAACTTGAGATTACTACAATCATTCAGGAAAGTGTATTGTTCTCTGAAGTCCATTCATCAATTTGAGAAACGGATGATAGAAGACTCAATCGATTCCCATCCGTGGAAGTAAACCATATCCATTATAAACAACTAGGCCATCTTTTCTCGAATTCTAATATCAGGACCATTCATCAATTAATGTTGGCACACTAAACCAGATTTCCTGAGGCAGTTTCACAACTATCAACAGCAGCATAGATGTCTATTATGAAGTCCATAGAAAATGGTCTGAATGGCTTAGATCTCTGCTTCCATCATGTTTAATTTCTGCTGACTGTGAGTTCATCATCGTTTTTATTCATGAAACGTTTCAGGAACAGGAACTTCACGGTCCTGCATCACCTGGTTCAGGAATCATTCGTCTGACATAAGGAACAATTCATAAATGGAGTTGTAGATTAACTTTCATTTGGGTCTACTATTAGCATACGAAGAAGACTGATGACCATGGAACATAGAATTCTCTTTGTTAAGCATCGGGGGGGGGGGGGGGGGGGGGGGGGGGAGGGCGGTTTTTTCAGAACCAGGCTTGCATAGATTTCTGATAGTCGACATTCAAAAGTGATGTGAAATGATAAACAAGCTCTTAGTGGGGTAAAGTGATTGTTGTTGTTGTGGATTTGAATCAAAGAACGTTCACGGGATTTTACTCGTCTATGATCAAAACCGATAATGAATTAACGGGATTTTACAAGATCACTAGATAACCGTGAATGATTTGATTTGGAATCAGCGGCGAAAATTTCCAACAATATCTTAAAAGATGTCAATAAACAAAGAAAACTATGTTTTTGGGCTTCGAAAAATACCTTAACCAACTAAAGTTTGGTTACAACGTGTAACCGTCACAATTTTTTCACATGGCGAGTTTGAAGGTCACGGTGCCTTAAACGCCTTACAGAATCAAAAGATGTCCGTTTACTGAAACCTCTTTCTTCGCTCGTTCGATCGACCCTAGATCGATCCTTCGCTCGTTCGATCGACCCTAGTTCGATTCACGCTAGTTCGGTCCTTCGCTCGTTCGATCAACGCTAGTTCGAACCTCCGCTCGTTCGATCAACGCTAGTTCGAACCTTCGCTCGTTCGATTGACGCTAGTTCGATCTGTCGCTCGTTCGATCGACGCTAGTTCGATCCGTCGCTCGTTCGATCGATGCTAGTTCGGTCCAAAAAAAATTGCACTCGTCGAATACCAAACAAGAAATCCCTCGTTCGATCCAAAACAAGAAATCCCTCGATCGATTGTCGCATAGTTCGAACAAAAAGAAAAAAAAAACAAACTGTTCGAACCTTGGTTGAAGACACTCGATCGAACTTCGCTAGTTTCGTGATCCAAACTCCACGCTCGTTCGATCCCAAAAGTGATTTTAGTTCGATAATTATGCTTCTTTCCGACCTTGCGATTTGCACAAACAACCTCAACGAATTACAACACAAAACCACAAGTTTCCTTGTACAAAAAAAATTATAATGAACGATATAATGTGGAAAAAAAAATTTCGAATAGAAAAACAACAAAAAAATAAGCCGAAACAATAAAATCTAATAAGATACCACAACATAATCACATAACCCAACTTGGCCTTGATACCACTGTATAGGATATCATTTCATCACCTCAAACACAAAAATAAGAAAAATAGATTTTAGAGAGAGAAAGTAAAAAACAAAGAAAAATGGTTACTTGTTCACAAAAGAAAAATGAGAAGCAACACCCTCTCCACACTTGGAGAGGGCTTTAAATAGCTACAAGAAAGGACTATTCTTGTGGGCTATGAGTTGGGCCGGTTCATAGAACAAATGGGCTTGAGCCCGACAACTAGGCCCAACTAGCTTAACTAAATTCCCGTAAACTACGTTTTACTTATACAAGGCTCGGGAATATTTAATGACCATCACTTTAATAAATACACGGCTAACAATCTCCCCCTAAGGGGTGGTCATTCAATTGTGGATCCTTCTTGTGACGTCTTGAGTCTTGGAGTCTTGGAGTCTTGGAGCCTTGTAAATATGGTTTTTTGTATGGAAAGGCGTACGGTTTGATCATTCTAAAATCTTTCACCAGAAGTACCACTCCAACAAGGTAGCTAAAGCACACATACACACCCGGAACGCTGGGATAGACATGTGTGTTCGATCACATCCCCATTCGAATTTAACCAACGGTTATGATGAAGAATGATATAGGGTAGGAACCTTCTAACTTCACCAAAAGTCAAAAACCAACCAGGCCAGTTGAGACATGACATACATGGCTGTAAGACGGAATAGACACACGCTCGATTCACCCTTATTCTAGTAAAACCATTTGGCAATCATTAGGTAGAGGGAGTACATTGTTTTAAATAAAAATCAAGAAACAAGAGATTAATACTTAAGATACAGTTGACTAAGACACTTATTTCCCGACGTTACCATGATTAAGACACAACTATCTACAACGTCTTGAAAAAACAACAACCTAAGTTGGCGTTCCCGTAATGATCAACTTCCCAACCATCCCAAAACTTTACATACTTTACAAGGCAAGTGGCGATATCTTCCACTTTGTACAATACCCTACATCGTTGATTTTTAGATGTATCAACGAATAATCGATCCTTTGTATAATTCCTTTGGTAATGCTTTTTGTGAAACGATTATCTTCAAACTTTCTTTCTCTCTTTTTTTTACAAATACTTCAAATCTCGTTGTAGTTTCACCATCTTCACCATCATAATAATTCCGGATAATTCCTTTGATAATTTCTTTGTTCTTCAGTTTCACCAATAATTGTGACTTTAGTAAAATCACATGAGCTTTAACTACTAATATACATTCCCATTTGCAATGTGCAAATTTGCCACTTCTCGTCTCTTCCGAATGATCGCTAAAAGTCTCGAATTCGGGTAAAGAATTATCCAAATGAGAAAAAGAAGTATCGGACTCCTCAAAGAACGCATCACTATCCACGACGGGGATAGGAAATGGAGAAGGAGACTCGAGCACACGATCCGGAGTAGAGTTAACTTTCAAAGATTTGATATTAGAAATAAGACGATGGACGTTTAATAATTTCTCACGAAGAATAACGTCTTGGACTTGAAAAATATCTTCTAAATCAAACTCTTTCTCTTCTTGTTCGACTTCTTCTAAGCTAATGTACTCGATGTCCTCGAAATCATCGTCATCACTCGAAGTATCATCATCCGGATCGAAATCTGCTTCAACAATTCCCGGTGGAATTGGAGCAATATGAGCAAGTTCACCGGCGAACTTCTCGAGAATAGGGTCAATCTTAGAAGAATTATCAATCGAAGTATCACGGCAGTACTTCGATCTTTGACTGGCAGTACTTTGACTTTCTACTTAGCAGTACGTTGACCTTTTGACTTGTATTTCCCAACAATCCTCCCCTAACTTGAATTCTACTAGCTTGACTTCAAGTTTCTTGATAGTTGGTCTTCTTTGTTCAGCATCAGTCTGTCTTGTCATTAAAGCAGTACTAGCCTTTAATCTTTTAAGCTTCATCCTTTGAGCAGTATCTTGTACACAATCTGTTTGAGTATCTTGAAATGTAACCTCTTGTTATGAACATAAACACTTCTCTTTGTCTTTGCATCAAACAGATTGTTCTTCTCAGCAACATGTCTTCTCAGCAACATAAATGGTTTTTATGAGCCTTTACCAAGTAGCCATTTACTCTTGGGCTAGTCAGTTCTTTGGTACCTAGAAAAGGTAATAATCCATGGTGAACTGAAAACCACTTCAACACTCAGAACATGAATCATAGTGTGTTGAATACTATATGACTTTTGGTAAGTCATTATAACCATAAACGGATTTGATTAGTCTTTACCTGTAGCCGTTTGCTCAGGACTAGTCAACTCTCAGTAATAAAACATTGGTGAGTTGAGGACCATATAGTTTTGAGCAAACTATTAAAGCTATCAACGGATTTGAGTTCTCTTTACCAAAAAGCCGTTTGCTTTGGAGTAGCCAATAATTCAGTGTAATACCATGGTGTATTGATCACCATACAATTTTTGGTAAATTGTCAACCATCAACAGATTTGAGATGTCTTTACCAAAACTGTTTGATTTGGACTAGTCAATTCTTATGTTTGTAAGACATGGTGAATTGATTACCATTTGCTGTGTGGTGGTTAACCAACACTCAATCCCTTAAAACAGTTTGATATTCAAATATCTGTGCCTTAAATCTTTTTGCACACTCAAATCGTCACCACATTTCAAAAACAACTTTTTAACTAGCAGTACCTTCATCAAGGTACTGTTTGTTTTACACTAGCAGTACTTTAAACAAAGTACTGCTTTGTTCACAGTTAAGTCTGTTTATCAAAGTAAGATATATATATAAAGAAAATTTTGATAAATCATACCAGTTGTTTAAGAATTGTCACCATCTTCAGTTGTCCACAAAATGAACAAATGTATCAATGTAATAGCTATCTCACTCTCATCTTTTGTTTTACTCAGAATTATTCTTCTTCTCTTTCCAAATCCTCCTTTTGCTTTATCACAAATCTTATTACATTCAAAGCATTCTCTGTTTCCTTTTGAACTTCTAACTTATGCTCTAACATCCTTTGCATAAGTTCTCTTGTAAGTGGATACCTTTGTTCTACCAACATATGTATCATAGTCCCATTCTCCAGTTCTAGTAAATGCACCCGTGTGGACTCATAAAATGGTGATAGAATTAGACACTCAGTATCAGTAAAGAGAACATTATGCTTTTTGTCACAGATCTGAGAGACAGACAGGAGATTGAATTTGAGTTCCTTCACATAGCTGACATTCTCAAAATCTATGCATGATGTCTTGATGGTTCCCTTTCCTGTGATTCTTCCTCCTTTAGGATCATTACCAAAAGCTACATAGCCTCCTTTGTAATCCTTGAAATCTGAGAGTTTATTCTTGTCTCCTGTCATACTTCCAGAGCAACCACTATCAATAATAGCATGATCTTTTAGTTCCTCTTCTGGATTGCCCTGCACACACAATTAAAGGAGTTAAACTCTCTTAGGAACCCAAGTCATTACTGACTTGAATTCCCCTAATGGAGTTACATACTCAAATTTTTTGAGTTTGTAAGATCCATTATTCTTGTGCCTATGATCTAGATAAGCCCCCTTTGGTCTCCATGTTTGTGTTGGACTTGTCACAACACTCCCTTTTTCACCCTTAGTCTGTGGAAGTACTGCTTGTGTCCCAGCAGTACTTTCTTTCTTAACCCATTTATATTTTATAATTGGCTTTGGGCTTTTTGGTCTGTCAACAGTTCTTGTTTTGAAAAACCCTGTGGGTGATGAAGAGCTTGAAGCTCTTGGTCTTACATTATCCATTCTTGGATAATAAGGTCTACCAGTCCTTGTGCTAAACACTGGTCTTTGGAAATATGGCCTAGCAGTACTTTGTGAAAGTACTGCTTTTGATACTTTTGGTCTAGCAGTATTTTGGTAAAATGCACTAGCAGTACTTTGTGAAGGTACTGCTTGTGACATCTTTGTTCTAACAGTACTTTTCAAACCCTCCCTTGTAAGTATTGTTGATAGGTTAAAAGACCTTCTTTGATGAGGGTGCCTATAGTCACTTGAGAAATTTCTGTGATTTACCCTACTTGTGTTATTCCAAACTGATCTTGAGTCCCTTGAACCTTGCATTCTCTTAGGTTTATGGGTTTGGGTTTGTTTGAAATTTCTTTCATGTAGATTACAATCCTTGATTAGGTGATTAGGACTGTAACATACAAAACATAATTTACCCCCGTTGTTCCCAAGACCCTTTTTCCTAGATCCTTGACCAACACTGTTTTGACTGCTAGGTGACCTGTTTTTAAAAGATGTTTCACTATTTTCTGAGTTCAAAACAGTTTTCTTTTGAGTTTCTGAAGAGTTTAAAACAGTCTCTTCATCATCACTATCAACCCAATCTTCAATTATGACTTTATTTCTATCAATTTCTGGTTGACTAGACTTTATTTTCTCTTGATTATTGACCTTATTCCTAATAGCTAGTTCATCTATCCCTGTAAAGGAGACATTTGCCCTAGGTGGAATAATTGTACCTGTGGGTGGAGGTACTGCTTTGTATGCCTTTTCTCTTTTGAAATTTTCATACAAATGATCTGTCAAGGTTTCATCCCCAGATGAATTGTCACTTTCCATACCACTACTAGACTCAACCCCAAATCCTATACATGATTTATCAGACAAATATCTTTGTTTGTTTAGGACTTCATTTTGAAGTACAGAAGCATTTGTCCATTTTTCAAGTTTTACTTTGAAATCATCTCTTTCTTTTAAGACTTGATCTAATTCCTTTTGTTTTTCTTCTAGTTTCAAATCCCTTATCTTTAAGTCATATTCCATCTGTTCATACTTATCACCCCATGCATATTCATTCTTTTCATGTGTTTTAAGCATGACTTCTAATGACTCTAAGCTCATTTGATATCCTAGAATTTCAGACCTAGCCCTTTGAAAATTATCTCTTTCAGTTTGATAGTTTTCAAGCAACTTTTTATAAGATTTACTACATTTTGAACAGTAAGGTACCTTTGAGTTAGAAGAATCGGTTGAGCTTGTAGCCATCAAAGCAAGAGCAATTGGTGCATTATCAGCTTCTTCGCTCCAGTCAAAAACTCCAAGTCCATCTTGTCCAAGATCCACATGGTCTGCATCAATCTCTATGCTCCAATCATCAAGAAGGGTGGTGACAGATGAGGCAGGAGGGATAGGTTCAGCTTCAGACATCTTTTTGGAGTTTGGAACGATTTCGAATGATGAAAGTTCTTCTTGATCAGAGTCTCTACACAGGCTCTGATACCACTTGTAGGATCGATATTCCTTAATGAAACACTGATATACTGTCAACTATGCGGAATCTAGTTGGCAGTACTAAGAAGAACACACAATGATTAATCAAAATGATTTGTATTACCACACTTTGAATCTGCCTAAGTTTGCAGATCCCTAATACAATACTAATCTCTAATATCACTAACTAATGCTTTTTGCTATTGTTGCTTTGTTGTTCGTGTTCATATATCTTCTAATACCTTCCTAGAGATCCTTTTATAAACATAAGGATAACTCTAGTAGGTGTACAGTCCTTGTATGACATAAACACTAATCAATACTAATCATTAAAATAACTGTTACAAGATAATTACTAACATAACCGTTTAAATGATAATCCTTTAAGATTCCTTTATCCACGGCAGTACTTCGATCTTTAACTGGCAGCACTTTGACTTTCTACTTAGCAGTACTTTGACCTTTTGTCTTGTATGTCCCAACAATGTGTCATTGTGTGGTTGTAATTTATGTTTCAAGTTTTAAATTTATATTTTGGCGACTTTACCAAAAACAACACTTTAACGGGCAATGTACCCGGTCGATGGGAGTTTTGTGGTAAGTAAGGTGTCGATCACTAAGAGCGAGAAACAATCTTTCAATTTATTAATATTTTGGTTATCTAAATTAAGTTAATTATATTATGTGTTAAACCTATGCTAAACCTATGTTAATCCAAAATCTAACGAATAAGGGGGTTTTCAGCCTGAGAGATTGGCATGGGTTTTATGGTGACTAACATCAACTTAAGACACTAAAACACGCGCAAGCAAATTAACAAAAAATAAAAGAGCGGTCTAGCCAAATATAAGAAAACTGTATTAACCATTATTAATCCAATCAGAATGTTGGTTTTTTTATTTAGTGCAATGATTACTTATCTCGATGCGGTATATCATTCTTAAGATTTAGGCGGTACTTCTTTCTTAAACCTAGACACGTAGAATTTTGTCACAATTAAACGCATCCGCATAAAGCATCCTTATTTACTGATTATAATCTATCTTAGGGATTAAAGCAATGGTGATCTTGTTAAACCATAGCTCATGGAGACTTTACCTACTTACTGCTTAACGACTCTTTATATACTAGTAGTCAACTATCTGAGTCCTTACCAATGGAATAAGAACGTACTCGTTGATACCAAGGTCACCTTATGGCTCAACTAAGCTCACTAAACTAAAGGCAAGGGTAGGTCAATATTTGTAATCCTATGAATCCAGATATATAAATTGCAATATAGAGAGCTATCCTGTACTCTTAGCCTACGTCCAAATAACACCGAAGTTGCAGCACATTAAATATGTAGGACTAGACCCAGTTGAATGATAGGTCGCATACAAAAGCACGTAAACAAGTATAAATTAGTAAACATAAACAAGCAATCAATGATAAATTAAGCAATCAAGATAAACAAACCAAACATTTAGATCTTCATAATAATGGCTAATACACAAAGGTATTAGCCTTCAAACATCATAATCAATACAAGAGTAATAATTTAGCCAAGGTAAACTAACCGAGTTAACGAATGATACCAAAAACTGAACGATTACAAGAGTATAGGAGAATACAAGTTGTTTCCTATGGAATTAATCACGTTGCAAGACCTCTTCTACTCTTCTTCTCCTTTGAAAATTCACTTTCGTGGTTTAGGTATCGAAAATATGATTTAGCACACTTAAAACTCGTTTTTGAGTTTTCAATTTATAAGGTCTGGAAAAAGGTCGCTACGGCGTATCAAAAGTTTTCGATACGGCGTATTGGGGATTTCTTGGAGTACGGGCCACGTTTGATATCTTCCAGAATATTTTATTTCCATATGGATTGAATACGGCGTATTGGTCTTTCCTGGATACGGCGTATTGGTTGTCAGAACAGTAATCTTCAAATATCTTCGTTTAAGCTCAAGAATGCGTGCCTTTTTGCTAATCTTCACCAAGTACTCCATAATTACTGCAACTCTTAAATACAAATGATTAAGTAACAATTCTTTGCAATAATTATACAAAATGAGTTGATTACATGGGATAAATGATGCTATAAAAGTGACATTATTTGATGTCATCAGCCGGTCTCAGGATCGCAGAGCAAATGGGTATAAAAACCCTTCAAGCAAATGTGGATTCAAGATTAGTGGCTAATCAAGTCAACAGATCCTACATAGCAAAAGAACTAGGCATGATACAATATCTAGATAAAGTCAAAACACACGCCAGCAACTTTAGGAATTTTTCAATCAAACAGGTGCCTAGAAGTGAAAACCAGAAGGCTAACACACTAAGTAAAATAGCGTCCACCAGTTTTGCTCACCTAATAAAACAAGTGCTTGTGGAAAAACTTAAAGAAAAGTCCATAAATGAAGCAGAAGTGTTAGCAGTTATGGAGGAAAAAGGAGACACATGGATGACCCCAATCTATAAATACCCCACGAAAGAAGCACTCCCTACGAAAAAGTAAAAGGCAAGGGTCGTACGATGAAAGTCAAGACGATACACTATAATTAATAGAGTCCTATACAAGAAATCATATCTCGGACCGTGGTTACGATGCGTTGGGCCACTACAAGAAAATTATGTCTTGAGAGAAATCCATGAAGGGTCTTGTAGTATGCATGCCGGGACAAGATCTGTGATAGCAAAGGCCATACGAACGGGGTACTACTGGCCAACAATGCATGCGGATGCATGAAATATGATAAGGGAATGTCAAGATTGCCAGGTTTACCGTCCTGTGCTAAGAAACCCGCAACAAAAACTGACTCCCATCATGTCCTCGTGGCCATTTTACAAATGGGGAATTGACATAGCCGACCCTTTCTAGGAAGGACCTGGCAAGGTCAAGTTCCTTATAGTAGAAATTGACTATTTTATAAAGTGAATCGAATCAAAACCTGTAGCAACAATAACGGGCAATCAGATCAAAAAGTTTGTATGGGATAACATAGTCTGCAGATTCGGCCTGCCAGGAGAAATAATATCTGATAACGGAAATCAGTTCAGAGATAACCTATTCAAAGACAGGTGTGAAAAGTTATGCATCCGCTAGCGCTTTGCCTCCATCAAGCATCCACAAGCCAATGGCTTAGTGGAAAGAGCAAATAGAAGCCTAGAAGAAGGAACAAAGGTGCGGCTGGATGAAAGAAGCAAGGATTAGATTGAGGAAACCCCACATGTCTTATGGGCACACCGTACCATGATCAAATCATGCAATGGGGACACACCATTCTCGCTTATATACTGAACAGAAGCAGTCATTCCAACGGAAATTGGTATGCTTACCTTGAGGACAGAGGAAGTAGACATGGTGCATAATAATGAAGCCTTGGAAATCAATCTTGATCTTTTGGAAGAAAGAAAGGAGCAAGCTATCATCCGCAAAGCAAGAAGCAAGGCAAAGATGGAAAAATACTTCAACTTCAAAGTTTGCAACACAAGCTTCAAACCTGGAGACCTGGTGTACCGAAACAACGATGCCAGCCATGCAACAGATAGCGGAAAGCTTAGCCCTAAGTGGGAATGACCATATGAAGTAACATAAGCACTAGGCAACAGATCATACAAGCTCAGGGACCGTAATGGAAAGCTTCTTCCGCAAACTTGGAACGTCCGCAACCTCAAAAAATGTTACATGCATGAAATGTAAACACCCTTCCCACACGAGTTTTACAGCGGAAGGGGCAGTATTTGAATTTCTTTTTATGATGTTATGTCCTTTAATTAATTCAATAAAATGTGAAGCCTAGCTACCTTCACACCTTTTTCCAAATTTTATTTTTTACTTTGTAGTCATTTACATATTTTATGATTGGTAAGACGTGCACGCAAAGGGGCACGGCCTCATAAACACAAATTATTATTCCGCATAATACAAGGATGAGCAGCCTAATAATTAACTCAATGTACATAAGAGGTTTGCAAGCCTAGTACCGGGAGAATAACCCACAAATATTCGACTAAGACTATCACTGCAAACGTATAATCGCGGTATTAAATGATAGCAACATAAAAATATTAACAAGATAAAAATTGTTAAAGTATCATACAACGGTCATACAAGAACGTAATGGTTTAAGTACAAACAACCACTACAAAAGGGTCACATGCGACCGCGGTACAAAGACGGAACCAAGACAAAAAAACTATAATAAGCAAACAGGTTTAACAAGACGTAGTATGCTCCGGCGTAGTTTCCAACTCCTCCTTTTCAAACACAACCTTGGAAGGAGAGGGAACCCCAGCAGATAGCCCTGCGCCTGAAACCTCATGGTTAGCAGCTGAAATGGGAGGGACGATGCTGACCTGAACGAAAGTGGTCAACAAGGTAGTGGTCGTAGCCGTAACTGGAACTCCAAAAGTACTTGCCTCGCCAACTAAGTTTTCATTTGATAGCGGCTTAATGAGAGGAACCAAGGCATCAGAAATAGAAAACTGTCGGGACGCAGCATTCCCTCTAAGTCTCTAAACACGAGCATTGGCCACATCTAGAGAAAAAGACAAGGAAGTTTCTCCGATGACCACTTGATCCTCTAACCGATGAATGGGAAGCACAAGTTGATCAGGTGAAGACTGTAGCTGGCTAGTGATGACATCAAATAACGTCTATTTTATAGCATCATTTATCCCATGTTATTAACCCATTTTGTATAGTTATTGCAAAGAATTATTACTTAATCGTTTATATTTAAGAATTGCAGTAATTATGGAGTACTTGGTGAATATTAGCAAAAGGCACGCATTCTGGAGCCTAAATGAAGATATTTTAAAGATTACTATTCTGAAGACCAATACGCCATATCCATCAAGGAAGATACGGCGTATCCGTGCCTACACTCACCAAAGACCACAAAGGAATAAAGCTTAATACGTCGTATCCAAAGAAGACCAATACGCTGTATTGGAAATATGGAATAAATATATAATATTCTGGAAGATATCAAGTGTGGTCCCTACTCTAAGAAATCCCTAATACGTTGTATCCAATCCTTAAATACGCCGTATCAAACCGATTTCCAAACCTTATAAATAGAAAACTCAAAAACGAGTTTTAAGTGTGCTAAATCCTATTCTCGATACTTAAACCATAAAAGTTGCTTTTCAGAGGACAAAAAGAGCAGGAGAGGTCGAGAAACGGTATCAATTCCATAGCAGACAACGTGTAATTCCATATACTTTAGTAATCGTTCAGTTTTTGGTGTCATTCGTTAACTTGGTTAGTTTACCTTGGCTAAATAATTGCTTTTGTATTTATTATGACGTTTGAAGGCTAATACCTTCAGGTATTAGCCATTATTATGAAGATCTGAATGTTTGGTATTTGTTTATCTTGATTTCTTGATTTATTGTTGAATGCTTGTTTATGTTTATCAATTTATACTTATTTACGTGCTTTTGTATGCGATTTATCATTCAACTGGATCTAGTGATACAGACTAAGTAAATCTAGAGTCTATGATAGCTCTCCATATAGTAATTTATACATCTAGAATTATAAGAGCTAAATCTGTGTCTAGGATACGCTTCGGGCTTAACTAGTTAATTAGATATTGCCAATGGTTTATTGATCGTGTTGACTATAAGGTGAACCTAGATAATTCAACAAATAACGTTCTGATTCCATTGGATAGTTAGACAAGTGGACTACTAGTGTATAAATCGCCATTAAGAGGTAAGTTTGTAAAGTCTCTATGAGCTAGGGTTTAACAATATCACTATTGCTTTAATCCCTAAGATAGATTATAATCAGCAAATAAGGATGCTTTATGCGGATACTTTAATTGTGATAGAATTAATGTGACTAGGTCTTAGGATGATGTAACGCCTAAGTCTTAAGAATTATATACCGCCTCGAGAGAAGAAATCATTGCACTGAATAAACGGATTAATAATAGTTAATAAAGTTTTCTTATATTTGGCTCGACCGCTCTTTTATCTTTTGTTTATTTACTTGTGTGGGTTAAAGTGCCTTGAATTGATTGTAGTCATCAACCAAACCGTGCCAGTCTCTCAGGCTGAAACCCCCCTTTTTTCCTGTTAGAATTAGATTTAGGACTGACATAGGTTTAGAATAGAATATAATTAACATAGATTAGATAACCAAGATATTAATTAAATTGATAGATTTAACCTCGCTTCAAGTGTTTGACACCCTACTTACCACGAAACTACTACCGATCGGGTACACTGCCCGTTAAAGTGTTGTTTTTGGTTTAGTCGGCAAAATATAAATTTAAAACTTGAATCAATAATATAAACATCACACAACGATACATCAGCTAGCCTTCGGAGTCTTATCAGTCGGACCTTCCAAATGTAGGAGACCCATAATATCCGCAATACTTGCATCCTTTTGAGATGCCAGTTGAACAAGAAGAGGGAAATCCAAAGAACGCAGGGCATTCACAGCAGAAACAAAATTGGCTTCCGCGAAAGGATCATAAGTAGCAATGTCAGCAAGACCTCTTTCGGCCTTCCCATGGTCAACACCAGCCGCCAGCCCACCTTGAATACCCTTGTCAATAGCACGGCCTATGGCCCCTCCTAGAGAAGCAAGGTATCCTGGTGATTGTAAGCATTTCATAACCACAAGTCTGACCCCACGACTATGGATCCACCTCCGTCCAACAATAGTAATCAAATAACGAGGATAAAATTCTTCATCTAAATGGGTAGCCATCCTCATAAGCTCAGCGTCCAAATCTACCACCTTCTCACTAAGGACCCTCATTTCTTCATCTTGAACTGCCTCAATCTGCTTCTTAAAGAGTTTATAGCCCATTACTTCATCACGGAGTCTAGAACATGTACCCTCTAATGTAGACACTTGATCAATAAGTTTGTCTTTCTTAAACTCAAGAGCGGAAGCTATGGTACTCAACTTATCACAAAACAACTGCAAGCTTGACAAATCCTAAGTCAGTTTAGCAATATGAGTGTTAGAAGATGCAAGATCGGTATCTTTGGTACGGCTGCGGACTCTAGAGTCGCGACGTGTCCCTCAAGAGCCGCATTCTGCTCCTTCAAACCATTCAACTCGTTGGACCGAGCGGCCTCCACGACCTCAACAATGGCAATCTGACAACATAGACGAATTGCCATTGTGGCTTCAGCCTCTTTCAAAGACAGTTGCGGCTTTAAACTAGCTAACTCTGCATCTCTCTCCTTCAACCAGTCAGCTTGCATAGCACATTTCCCCTCAAACTTTCCCCTACCTCTAAGCTCATGCTCCAACCGTAGCCTAACCTCAGAGCTAAGGCATGTTTGGCGTGCCGCTCCAACATTAAATTTAACGAATAACTGTTCATAGTCCATGTTTTGGAGCTGAGAAAAAAGAGCAGGATGAGCCAAATGGTCAATAACACCATGACAGATATTAGACTCATCAAGAGTAGAATCATTGGTAACATTCCATTTAGGAATGTATGTCTGATGAAGATTCTCTGAGTCCATATCTTGCGACACAAAAAACAAATACGTGGAAAGCTCTGTACCGGCAGGATGGGAAGGACCTGCAACATCCTGGTTGGCCTCGCATATAGAGGCAAAATATTCAAAGATACTGCGAAGAACCGGCTCGGTGCCTATCCTAGGTGCCAGAGCAGAAGTGGCATCATCAATAATAGTAGTGGTAACAACTGCAGTTAGTACAAGAGGATGTGGCATGGATGACCTGATAATAAAAGTAACTTCATCATCTGCAGCATTGGTACTAGAATGGTGAGAATAGTCTGAGAGAACTACAAACCTCTCCGTTGCAAGCTGAGTTCGCAGATTTGGTCTAGTAATAGAGTCAACATGCCCACCATCCTTACGCTCCGGTGTGGGGGTCACAAAAGAAGTAACAAAGGGTACAGTAGCTTTCGCTGTAGCGCCAACTTTCATGGCTAATGTACTGCTATCAAGCAGACCTTGAAGAGCAGCAAGGGATTTTCCAACGGTACTAGCACCAACATCCCCAAAAGCACTGTGATCTTCCTTTAATTTTTTGGGAGGAAGGCCAGAACCACTAACATCATCAGCAGCCTTCCTCTTCTTTCTTACTCTCTTTGGCTTGTTGGTAACAATAGCTTGAGTCTCATCATCTGCCATGATATCAATCCCTCCAAATTAAACAACATGATCACTCTGTTCAGTCTAATCAGCTACCGCGCCATCACCACCCTCCTCATTTACAACATCAACACCTTTATTTCGAACAACCTCATTCTGATTCTCTTGATCATTGACACCAGCGAGCAGAATAACATAACCCTTGGTCAATTTAAGAAATGGGACCTCTCCCTCCCCAACCTTTCTTTCCCTTATCCGCACCTTAGTGGGATCCGCATGATGAATGAATGCAAACAAGTCTATCTTTGTATAAAATAAAAATGGCCAGGCATGGGAGCAAGAGAAAAAATTAAACGACAAAAACAAAGAACACCCACCCTTATCATTATCAGTCAAGAAAGTCTGATAACAGCTATCATCCAAAGTATAGTACTGACTTATGCCAACAAAGCATAAGAAGGGTTCCAGAAATTTTCTAAACGGAGCAGGATTGGTAGCAAGATAATGACACACATCAGCGTAAAACTCAGTGGGTAGGGAAGGGGGATCTTTCCTCAACATTTTATTAGTGTGCCACGGAATAGATATGGGGAAGACGAAGGCGTCAACTTAGAAAAATGGTCATTCTAATAGTAACGAATCTAAGGGTTTGGTGTAGCAAACCGGAGCATTCTCTGAACGTTTGCTAAAGGACATCCAACCTTTATTTTTCAAATTAATATAAAACCTATGGAAATTACCTATGGTTGGAACAAAACCGTGGACGAGGCACAAGATCTTGAAATGAGAAACCTTAGCGGCCACAATAACAGATAACTGAGACAAATTGATTTGAAAGTATTTAAGTATATCTACAAGAAACTAAGAAAGGGGGATCCGGTAATTGGCAAAATTAAAAAATCTGCTATAAACACCGATTTTGCCAGTAGGACTATTGCGGATCCTATCATTACGACGAGGAATCGGGAATATGAAATTTCTCGCACAAAGCATCTAAAGCCGATTGTGTTAAAATGGATTTCATACTATCAATAGTACCCATTGTTGAAGAGAAGAAGTTAAAGACTAACCTGGTGATCTAACGAATCTTCAAACGGTTACTAGCGTGGAAATGAAAGTAAAAAGCTTGAAAAATTTTCAACAATGGTGATAATGGTAAAGAAGAGGAAAAATGGAACAGTAAAAACCAAAGGGGTATATATACCCTTGGCATAGTAAATGCAACGAGTGGCAGGATGAGGGCACATGTAATCTACTAAATCAACTAACGGATAGGATTCAAAGTATGCAGATGTAATGATAGTTATATAACTGACATCGGGTCATATCAACCAGAAAATAAAAGGTCAGGGTAAATACACGTCACCCAAACCCTACCTAACTAGCTAAGGAAAAGTCATAGAGAAGCTGTCAGTTACGAAAGAAGGAAGACATGCGACACTAAAGGAAGAAAGTCTAGCAAAATTCACTGTACGTAGCACGACAGCGCACATAGTGAAAATACTATACTGGGAGGACTTGATGACGTATAATGGGTAAGGTAGGTTTTTGGGCCTGGGCCGTACCATTACATTAGGGCCCTGACCAAACTAAATGAATAATAAGTATAACGAGCCGAAACTAAGCCCAGAACCACACTGGCGCGACCCGGATGCAACAAGACAGACGTGGATAGGTCAGAGGCCGCTTTCGTAGGCCATCCACGGATCAACTAGCATCTGCAGAAGGGAATCCGCGTCCGAAACTACGATAATCATGGACCCTTGCCCGACAAGGGTCCCACTCCGACCATTACAATTGTAGGCGAAATACTAGAAAACCCTAGTACTAGACTCCCCTATAAAAAGAGTCCTCTGACACACCAAAAGGTAAGATTTTCTCACTCTTCCCAATACACACACATACTCTCTGACAACATGTATACTTACTCTCACGCAGGAGTCTAATTGTGGGGTCTATCCTAACGGTAAGGCTAACGGTTTACTTTCACTTGTGCAAGAGATCATCTGAATTACTTTGTTTAGTACAAGATCTAATCCCAAGAGAGCATAAAGGTCCAGCCCAACAAGCGATCTAAGCCCATCTCATACCCCGTCACATATTTTGTACTAACAATTTGTTATTTATCACTCAATAAATAGCATATAGGTAGACAAAAATTATGAACACTATGGTAATTTATATGTCAAGTTTTTGGAAGAACATTGCCGATGGATCTCGACGTAAATGTCTTATGTAGGGTTAGCTTTCTTAGTTTAATAGAAGCTCGGCTCGTGAATTTTCTTAAAAGCTCAAACCGAGCACATTAGTAAAAATAGTTTATTTATACAAGCTTCGCTATATATTCTTAAAATATCGTACTACCCACACAATAATATAACATGTGGAATCCACTCAATCTTTTTCATAATATCATCCAAGTTATTAGATAATATCGACTAAATAGTACATTTTGTATGCTGCAAATGATGCAAAGGAAAGAAGAGATCTATAGAAGGATTTACAAATTCATAAGAGGATTGTTGGTAATCAAGCTTGGATTATAATAGGAGATATGAATGTCACTCTAGTTCCAAATGAACAGTCTGCTAGAAATTCATGTATGACTAGTGACATGAATGAATTTAAAGAGTGTGTTAATAGTATTAAAATGAAGGATGTGGTTAACACTGGTATTTTTTATATTTGGACTAAGAACTTGTTTAAGACTAAGATGGGAGATTCTACTGGTGTCCTTAAAAAGCTTGACAGAATCACGAGGAATGAAGAGTTCAGAGATAAGTTCTCTCAATCATATGTTATTTTTCATCTTTATTCGATTTCTAATCATTGATAAATGTCATTATTATTCCTAATGTCATTAAAGCAAAGAAAAGAGCTCTTAAGTTTGCTAATTTTGTTGTTGAAAAAGAAGAATTTTTGTTGCTTGTAAAAAAGTTTTGGGAGATAGAATATGATAGATGTCAGATGTTTAATACTGTCAAAAAAATAAAAAGCTTAAAAATAGAATTGAGAAAGCTTACTTGGAAGGATGGTAATATTTTTGATAAAGTACAATCCTTAAAAGTGCAGCTTAAGGATTTGCAGACAAAAATTAACAATTACCCAAATGATAAAGTGTTAAGATTAGAGGAGAGTTAGTGTATTCATAATTATGTTGAAGCTATGAAGTGTAACACCCCCCAAATTGGGTCACAGCGGAATAAGAGTCCGGGAGCGTTATTTCATGAGTACCATTGCACAAGATATGAGAGAGCGACCTCTAAATGAGTCGTTTAAAAAGAATCTTGAAATGTTTGGACTCCAATGCACATCAAGTAAGCCAAACATCTAATTCACTTGAGAAAAACATGCTTAAAAGTGTCAACATAAAGTTGACGAGTTCATGGGTTTATGTAAGTATAAATTTTGGATCAAAGGTTTGGAAAGTGTGTATGACCATTTCAATCCTTATAATAGTCCTAAAACTGTAAGTATAAATTTTAAAATCAAAGGTTTATAAAGTGTGTATGACCCTTTCGATCCTTATAATAGTCATAAAAATGTAAGTATGAATATTGAAATCAAAGATTTGTAAAGTGTGTGTGACCATTGTAACACATACAATAGTCACGAAGATGTGATTATGATTACACTAAGTTCATGATACTGAGGCTCGAACTTGTAATGTATGCCAATCTTTTCAGGCACTGTAAGTGTTCAAGTAAATGTCATTTAATGCTCCGACTTGGTATACGTTTGTTAGTCTAATCCGTCGAACTAGTGAGAGCTACTCACCCGAACGGGGTTGTCACGCCCAAATAGATCTATTTTATAACACTCACGCCTACCAATTGTAATTAACAGTTCATGCCCCTTTAGCTAATCTGTAATCATTTCAAAAGTAAAGTAATGTACTTGCGTCCAAAAATGAAAACAAGCAATGTATCCCACCACTAGATATGTAAATAAGTATGTAAACGAGTAAGTAAACCAGTTGTAAACGAATGTTAGCCTTAAAATATTGATTCGAACAAGGAAGTTCATTCATTATGAATATTAGGTCTCGGTTATTCATTTATTTAATGTTGTAATAGGCTAGATTAGAATACCGGGCTCCTTAGTTAATTATGTATCGTATGTGTAACGGACTTTAAGTCCAACAAAAACCCGAGCCCGGTCCAACTCATGAGCCCACACGTCTCATTTAGTTGTGTAGGTATATGAACCCTTTTCTTTGGTGGAAAAGAGTGTTGGTTGTCATTTGTTACTTTGTTGTTACACATAGCAATCCACCATCCTTTCATTTTCTCTCTACTTTCTCTCTTTAACTTCTCTCTAAGATTTTTCCAAGTAATTTATGTTCAACATGAGGTGTAAGTGATTATCAGTTTCCTACATTTGGTATCATACGCCTCGGGTGGATAGGTGTTTGATTTGTGGTGATTGAGCTTATTTCGTGGCTTATTATAAGCTTATAAGCTCATGGTTTTCTTTGGTTTTGGCTTATTTGACTTAAAGCTTTATGCTTTACCTTCCTACTTGTTTATAGCTTTGTTTCTTCTTGATTTCGTGGCTTATTTACTTTGCAAAATAGCTTATTTGAAGCTTATTGGTTACGGCTTATATTGGATTTGCTTATTTTCTTATAAAGCCTTGTACTTTCTTTGATTCCAACACCACTACCTTCTTAGTTTTGATTTTTGTGGTTTTTTAGTGATTAGAATAGCTTATTCGGTTTGGTTTTGCTTATTTGATTATTCCAAAGCTTATTTTTAAGTTTAAGAGTTCTTGGTAGCGGTTTGGCATAAGGTTGTACTCTTTTTGTTTGTTAGTCGAATTTTAGCAAAAGATAGTACACACTGTTTTGTTTTCTAGTTGAAAACAAGGAAGAATAAAAAAGATAGTACCAGCAAAGGTTTGATAGTGGTCCCCAAAAATATCGTACAGCGGTTTGGTTAAACCTTTGTATAACGGTTTGCTTAAACCTCTTCATAGCGGTTTGCTTAAACCTCTACATAGTGGTTTGCTTAAACCTCTGCATAGCGGTTTGATATAGGTACAGCGGTTTATTCCTTTTTATGATTTATCTAAATGAAACTCTGCCCATTTGAAAAGTCAACAGTAGTTTGGTAAAAAAATTAGGCAGCGGTTTAGTGCTTTGAAAGTGACAGCGGTTTGGTCAATTTTGTATCGTAGCGGTTTGCTTAATTTCTTGACAGTGGTTTGGTATAAACCACTACGACAGCGGCTTGGCTATTTTGGCTGAGGTTTGTCATTTGCCAGGGGTTTGCCAATTTCACAGAGGTTTACTAATTTTGATAGCGGTTTGTCATTTGGCAGAGGTTTGTCATTTTCCAGCGGTTTGCCAATTTCACAGAGGTTTACCAATGTTGACAGCGGTTTGTCATTTGGCAGAGGTTTGTCATTTTTCCAGCGGTTTATCATTTTGACAAAGGTTTACCATTTTGCCAGCGGTTTATCATTTTGACAGAGGTTTACCATTTTTCTAGCGGTTTATCATTTTGACAGAGGTTTACCATCTTACCAGCTGATGACATCAAATAACGTCACTTTTATAGCATCATTTATCCCATGATTCTTACCCACTTCCTATAATTAATGCATGAATTGGTACTTAATTGCTTAAAGTTGTTATTTGCAGTAATTATAGAGTAATTGGTGAAGTTATGCTAAAAGGCACGCATTTTGGAGCTTATATGAAGAGTTCGAGAAAGTCTACTGATCTGACAGCCAATACGCCGTATTATTCTAGACCTATACGACGTATCCAAGATTTTGACGAATTAAAAGACCATTGCCTGACTTTGAAGAATACGTCATACCCACATCAACGATACGCCGTATATAATACTTTGGTCAACAAAGAAGAACAAGCTGGTTTTACCCAATACGCCGTATCCATAAAAAAGATACGGTGTATTCGTACCTACACTTCACAGATAACCACGAAGGATTGAAGACCCAATACGCCATATCGAAGAGACACCAATACGCCGTATTCACAATATAGTAATAAAATATTCTGGAAGATATCAAACGTGCTCCTTACTCTAAGAAATCCCTAATATGCCGTATCCCACATCGCCCGATACGGCGTATCGATCAATTTCTAGAATCTATAAATAGAAGACCCTAAACTTAGTTTTAGGCATGCAAGTGAATCCCTAAAACACCAATTTAATCGAGAGACGAATAAAGGAGCATTGAAGGTCAGAAAAGAGCCTCAAGATCATAGGAAAACTCTTGTAATCTTCGCGCAACCCAGTACGCGTTAGGTTAAGGTTTCTTTCCTTTAATCGTTCATATATGAAACCGTGTGTATTTTTACAATGACTATCGGCTAATACATTTAGGTATCAGCCATGTTTATGAAGATCTAATGTTTGGTATGTTTATTTTGATTGCTTAATTTATCATTGATTGTTGATTATATTTATCAATTTATATTTGTTTATCTGCAACCTATCATTCAACTGGGTCTAGTCCTACATATTTAATATGCTGCAACTTCGGTGTTGTTTGGGCGTAGGCTAAGAGTCCAGGATAGCTCTCTATATTGCAATTTATATATCTAGAATCATAGGATCACAAATATTAACCTATCCTTGCCTTTAGTTTGGTAAGCTTAGTTGAGCCATAAGGTGACCTTGGTATCAACGAGTACATTCTTATTCCATTGGTAAGGACTCAGACAGTAGACTACTAGTATATAAAGAGTCGTTAAGCAGTAAGTGGGTAAAGTCTCCATGAGCTAGGGTTTAGTAAAAGCACCATTATTAATCTCCTAAGGTAGATTATAATCAACAAATGCTTGCTTTATACGGATGCGTCTAATTGTGACAGAATTAGCGTGTCTAGGTTTTAGGAAGAATTACCGCCTAAGTTTAGGAATGATATCCCCTTCGAGATAAGTCAATCATTGCACTAATAAACAAACCTGCATTTTATCAGTTTATTTATGGTTGATACATTTTCCTTACATTAGTTCTTGACTGCTTCTCTATCGTTTATTTGTCTTCTTGTGTGTGTTTATTGCTTTACTTGTCATCAAAACCTTAGGTTAGATAACTAAACCTTGTGCCAGTCTCTCAGGCTGAAACACCCCTTTTGCATTAGTTTTAGGTTTAACTTAGATAACTAAAATACTGATTGAACTAGGATTAACGATCTCGCTCTTAGTGATCGACACCCTACTTACCAACGAAGCTACATCTGATCGGGTACACTGCCCGTTAAAGTGTTGTTTTTAGGTATAGTTGGCATAAAATAAATAGTAAAACTTGATACATAAAATACCTACTCACAACGATACATCAAGTTTTTGGCGCCCCTGTCGGGGAGTCAAGTTGTTTAGTTCTTGTTTTTATTAGTGTTTTAGTTTAGTTTAGTTTAGATTAATTTGCATATTTGTGTGTGTGTTTGTTTTCGTATGTTTGATTTTTGCATTGTGTATTTTGCATATTATGTGTTTGTGTGTTTTTCTACATTGTTACAGTTTACTGTAAGTTTCTGAGTCGAATACTCAATACGGCGTATTCATCTTCTTGGATATGGTGTATTAATTTTTTTCAAACCAATACAACGTATTCGACTCTATCATTAATACGGCGTGTTAGGCTATTTGACAGTTTTCTTTCCTAGCAAATTTATTACAGATTAAAATGGACGACCCCAACATTACTATGGAGGAGTATATCAAGCTTGAGAAAGAAAAAGCTCGTAGGCGTAGAAAGGTGTATAACTGAGAAACTGCTACGTATGGTAAGATTTGGTGTGATGAAGACGTTTACGACCTCAGATCTGTTGAAACTGAATTCCCAGCTAGAGTCTTTAATGACTCGTTAACTTCTGAAGTAACGCTCTCCTATGAACCCACGGTAAGTTCTCTTAACGACAATAAAATTAACTTTAGAATATCGTTTGACGAATCCGACGATGAAGATTACACAGTAATTTTTGATAAAAACTTGTTTTCTTATAAAATAAAATCTGCCAATGATTTGAAAATGGATTCAGAAAATAATAATAAAAAAGACAATATGCCTTTGTTTCCATCACCCGAGCCAAAGGTCAGTTGTTTTGATGATTTAGACTTTTTTAATGCTTTTGAGAAAGAATTTTCAGCCATTGTTTACAATGATGCTCTAACGTATAAATTAGATTTCTTAACTGAACCTACTGTAAGTCCGCAACATATCGATGAATTTGATTTGAAAGATGAAACATCATTGTCCAAATGTGATGTAGAGGAACAAAATGTTTTATACTTTAATGATTTATGTCCTTTTAACGTAATTTATCCCGATGATTCAAAATCGGATAAGGACAATGATGATGATAAAATCGATATTGAGCAATCTTCGGGGAATTTTTCTGTCAAACCATTACCTGATGTAATAAATACTGATGATGGTGCCAATGCACATGGGTCAAATAAGCTTTTAGAAACAAGTCATGATACTTCTAGTAAATTTTTCAAAATTGAAATTTTTATCAAGTTAATATCATGACTTGGAATCATCTTAACAAAGGGATGTCATTCATTTTCCTAATCAAGAATTTGTATGATTTATTTGGCATCCCGTTCGACCCCAAATTATTTTATAAGGATGGGATTAAATTAGGGTCAGTCTAACTTAAAGACTTTTCTATAAATAAAAGTGCTTGTCGGGAGACAACCCGGAATGTATTTTTAATTTTCTTATCTAGTCTATCTTCCCAAACTGTCTATACGGCGTATCCAAACCCCATGGATACGACGTATTGACCTTCTGTATGTTATTCAGTCTTTATTTTCAGCACAGTCTATATGACATATTCATTAAATGAATACAGCCTACAGGTATCAATACGGTGTATCCTAGGGAACGGATACAACGTATTGACTTCTTGTATAGTTTTAGGTTTTTTATCTCGAGTCTAACCAGCGAATACACGGAGAAAGAAATTGCATTTGTTTTATTATATTTTACACATGACCTTACTAAAAAGAAAACGACAATGTTGGTGGAGTATTTTTGGAATCTAATGTGTGTTGCTAGGATTAAATCCTGCACTAACAATACACATTCTTGCTCATAAACTCAACTTGGAGAATCTACCGAGCAAAATATCAGGGGAATTTCTCATTCTAATTCTTTTAATTTCCCATTTTTAATGTTTATCTATACAACGAGGATGTTGTATAATTCAAGTGGGAGGATGGGAATTAGAATGCATACTTGTCGTATTTTTCACACTAAAATGCTTTAATTATGCTCAATTTTTTTTTCAAGCATACTTTTGTGAAATTACTTGTTACATAACTTGCACACAATAACCCTTATTAGATATTGTAAGGATTTAACCTTATCCGTTTCCAAATATTTACCCAAATTCTACAAAAATATGAGTATGCCAGTGATGTTGTAGACTTTAGAACTTGGCTTGTTATATCTATTCAAGACCACAATAATGAGTACTATGGATTTAGATGGAGTAACTTGTTTAAATTGATAAAGTTTTAGGATTACACCCAAAAAGCCTTTATATGTTGTTTTATTAACTAACTACACTGGTTAATTAAATTCCCGTATAAACCCTTTGTTTACTCTCATATTAAGATTAAGATACCCCTAGAAAAACCTGTAGAGCCAATCCTTTAGGAAATACACTAATTGTTTGTTTCGTTACACCTTTACACCTTAGCCTACCCTGTTAGATTAAGTTTATTTTACAGTAGCTAGTTGTTTAAAGTGTAAAGTTTGTATTTCCCGAGTCTTGTGTTAAAATTTTCTATCTTTGGTACGGTTGGAAGAATTTGTACATCGCAAATGGGAATGTATATTATAGTCAAAACTCATGTATTTTTAATGCCAACGCAATTATTGGTACGTCCGAAGAACGAAGAATTACCGAAGGAATTATCCAGAGTTATTATGATCGTGAAGATGGTGAAATTACACCGAGTTTCGTAATATAGTGTTAGCAAAAAAAGAATTTCGAAAATAAAATTAGAAAAATCGCATCAAAAAAAGAGAAGGAAAGTTTGAAGATAATCGTTTCGCAAATACCGAAGGAATTACACGAAGGATCGATTATTCGTTGATATAAATCAACGATGTAGAGTATTGTATAAAGTGGAAGATATCGCCACTTGCCTTTTAGAGTATGTAAATTATGGGATGATTGGGAAGTTGACCGTTACGGGAACGCCAACTTAGGTTGTTGTTTTTGATCTATGATCAAAACGATTGTAAATAGTTGTGTCTTTATCATGGTAACTGTCAAGAAAAAAGTGTCTAGTAACTTGTATTTTAAACTTAATCTATTTGTTTCATAATTTTTTATTTAACAACAATTTATTTCCCTTTCCTAATCATTAACCATGGGTTTTACGCGAAGGAGGATCTGTACGAGCATGCATGTCTATTCCGTTGTTACGGCCATGTATGCATGTCTCAGCTGCCTTGTTAGTATATTACTATTGGTGAAAGTTACAAGATCCCTACCCTATATCATTCTTCATCCAAACCCTTGGTTAAACTCGAATGAGGATGTAATCGAACACACATGTCTACTCCGTCGTTACGGCCATGTATGTGTGCTTCAGCTGCCTTGTTGGCGTGATACTTTTGGTGAAAGATTCTAGAATGATCAACCCTAAAACCTTATATAAAAACCCATTTTACCTCTATAAACTTGTTACTCCTTAGCTCTAGTGGTGGAGAAGTGTATCCTTGCCAAGCTTATGATAGAATACTCGTCATGACCGAGCAATTGAGCGAATTAGTTACATGTTACCACATAGATTAGTTGAGTGATTTGAGTGTTTTCATCTATATATTTCATGAGGTGTTTGGTTGTGTACTTATAATAGATCGGGTAAATGGTTAAATGGAAAAATCCTTAGGGATACATTTTTGTAAACTTCTAAAGGCTACTTGAGGAAAAGTAGGATTCAAGTGGGGGATATTTGATGACATCAAATAACGTCACTTTTATAGCATTGTTTATCCCATGATTCTAACCCATTTTGTATAATTATTGCATGAATTGGTACTTCATTGCTTAAAGTTGTTATTTGCAGTAATTATGGAGTAATTGGTGAAGTTATACTAAAAGGCACGCATTTTGGAGCTTATATGAAGAGTTCGAGAAAGTCTGCTGATCTGATAGCCAATACGCCGTATTATTCTAGACCTATACAACGTATCCAAGATTTTGACGAATTAAAAGACCATTGGCTGACTTTGAAGAATACGTCATACCTACATCAACGATACGTCGTATATAATACTTTGGTCAACAAAGAAGAACAAGTTGGTTTTACCCAATACGCTGTATCCATAAAAAAGATACGTCGTATTCGTTCCTACACTTCACAGATAGCCACGAAGGATTGAAGACCCAATACGCCGTATCTAGGAGACACCAATACGCCGTATTCACAATATAATAATAAAATATTATGGAAGATATCAAACATGGTCCTTACTCTAAGAAATCCCCAATACGTCGTATCTCACATCGCTAGATACGGCGTATCGATCAATTTCCAGACTCTATAAATAGAAGACCCTAAACTCAGTTTTAGGTATGCAAGTGAATCCCTAAACTACCAAGTCGATCGAGAGACAAATAAAGGCGCATTGAAGGTCAGAAGAGAGCCTCAAAATCATAGGAAAACTCTTGTACTATTATCGCAGCCCAATACTAGTTTGCTTAATTTATTCCATTGGTAAGGACTCGGACAATGGACTACTAGTATATAAAAATCCGTTAAGCAGTAAGTGGGTAAAGTCTCAATGAGCCAGGGTTTAGTAAAAGCACCATTATTAATCTCCTAAGGTAGATTATAATCAACAAATTCTTGCTTTATGCGGATGCGTCTAATTGTGACAGAATTAGCGTGTCTAGGTCTTAGGAAGAATTACCGCCTAATTCTAGGAATGATATCCCCTTCGAGATAAGTCAATCATTGCACTAATAAACAAACCTGCGTTTTATCAGTTTATTAATGGTTGATACGTTTTTCTTACATTTGTTCTTGACTGCTTCTCTATCATTTATTTGTCTTCTTGTGTGTGTTTATTGCTTTACTTGTCATCAAAACCTTAGGTTAGATAACTAAACCTTATGCCAGTCTCTCAGGTTGAAACCCCCCTTTTGCATTAGTTTTAGGTTTAAGTTAGATAACTAAAATAATGATTGAACTAGGATTAACACTCTCACTCTTAGTGATTGACACCCTACTTACCAACGAAGCTACATATGATCGGGTACACTGCCCGTTAAAGTGTTATTTTTTGGTATAGTCGGCATAAAATAAATAGTAAAACTTGATACATAAAATACCTAGTCACAACGACACATTACCAGCGGTTTGTCACTTGACAGCGGTTTGGTGAACATGTTTAAGAAGATTTATGCTTTTTATCTCAATTTGGGAAACGAAACTCTGTCCGTGTGATTCCAAAACAACTTAATTTCAACCCAAAACCACAATATTCAATTCAAGAACAACAAAACCACAATCCAATCACAACACATCTACTTAAGATCCTACACAATCATTTTTACTTCAATTCACGATAAAATGTAAACGAAAGATACTTTATCTTCGTGTTCGAATCCGAAAGAACAACAAATGCAACAAATACAGACAAAGCAAAAAAGTGTTGCATGGTATCTTTTCGTCTACTTGATTCACACCTCAAGCTTCTTTTAAATAACGATCTAAAAAGAAATCGAACCGAGGATGGATTCAAACAGGAATTTGCGACACTCTTTTGTCAAGATGTTGAGATTTTCATAGGTACAATGTTCCTAAACGTGGATCAACTAGAAAAGCAACTTGATAAAGAAGAATTTCAAGAGATTGGATCCATGGCTGCTTATAGAGTACTCGAGACACAGTTTCAAAAGTTCATCAAGCCACGGATTTCATTGAATGATGAAGATGGTATAATGGCACGCAAGTACTTTCTCGAATACACTAAACTCGAGGTTTGACAATTTCGTGATACATTGATCCAACACATGGAATCTGTTAAAAAGTCAATAATGAAAGAGCACTGCATGAAAGAGAGTATGACACCAGGGTGAATGAAAGACAGATGCAAACAACAAAGGGAAAGGTTGATACGAGTACAACATTAGATGCTAGTTTGGTTGACACAGAAAGCAGTGGAACAGAATCAAAAGAGCAGGATACAAGCAACAGATCAGGGAATGATGCGCATGCTGATGATGCAGATATCAGACCCATATATGATAAAGAGCTAATGGCTAAGGTACAAACGACTGCTGAAATCAATGTCTTTGCTACAAGACAACATCATACAGAGCAACTTGAATTCAATGATGAATGAGAGGTTGACCAGAATGCTGAACAATGTCATGACACACGTCCTTTATCTGCTAAATTAACTAATAACCAGACAACTGAACTTTCAAATCAATCTCTAAAGTCTGAAAATATATGTCTCAAAAATGACCGTTACCCAATTTCAAAAAGATTTTTCAAGAATGAAAGCACATTGTATTTTAAATATCAAAATCAAGCTGTAAAATCCGGGCAACATGGTCAATTTTTGAAAGCAAAAAGTAATGAAGCCAGGGTTAAACATGACATAGATATAACTAAAACAATAAACATCGAATTGGAAGTAATAAAAAGTAATGACATAGGTTAAACATGACATTTTGTGTCATTTTCAAAATGAGTCAATGTTTGAGGGGGAGTTTTTCAAAAAACAAAGTTTTAATGTTTTTTGATACATCATATCACAACAATTCTTATGTATTCAAAACATTATCAAAAATCTCTTAATAACAAATCAGTAATAATAATGACTACTTAATAGATTGTATGTTATAAGATGATCCAGTGTCTGAGCACAATTTTTTAAGAATTCTTCAATGACAATTCATAATCTTTCAGAATTGTGTGATGACCTTCACAATGCTATACTCAATTTAAATTCAATTTTTACAACTTGGTATATTTTTTTTTGATCAAACATATGTAAAATTGAGGGGGAGCGGGAGCAAGTTAATGTTCCAAATAATTCATGTTGAAACAGTTTTCTCCATAGGGCTTTCATGACAAATTTTAATCACATGGTAGTTCAAAGACTAAATGAATTAGTATTTAAAATAAGGGGAGAAATGAAATTAAAATGTGATCTAGAAAATGATAAGTGATCTAAAAACGACTCAAAGTGCTTTATAATCTTTGGAAAAGGTTTTATGGTTACGATCTTATACCTAATGACATCTTAATTCATGACGATTCTGAAGTCATAAGGTGTTTGGGTTAGGTATTAGTCCTATGAACCAACCATAACCGGAGGGATCTACCCAAGGACTTCCTATAGTTAGAAATATCAGTCCTTATGTATGATTTGAAAAAGAATGAGAAACGAGAATAATGCCGACTAAGATTGAGCTAATACTAGAACAATCACAACAAGGTGTTAGTAATGACGTCTTCGTAAGCATTGAAGGGGTTGAAGAATTAAAAACAAATGTATGGATAAAGGGTGAAAAGAAAGAAGCAATCCACACACATTTAGACAGAAACCGGCTCAATACACAATCTATCAGATTCACAAAGATGAATTCTGGTATTGAAGACAAGACATCATGGACCCAGTGATGCATTGCACAACCCTTCCCAGCCATTCAAGTTTCTCTCAAAAGATACTTGTCTCATTTGTCACGGAGATACACATGACTTCTATTGACTTTCTCACTCCGAGTTAGTTGATATTGAATACGTGACAATCTGCTCCAGCCTCCGATTACTAAAACCAAAATGTACTAATCAAGTCTAGAGCCAAGTGATCAATAAAATAAATCTCATTAGGACACATTCTATGACAAACACTTGTTGAACACCATTAAGTTCACAAGTTGTTAACAAGAGTCCTACGCATTATCCTTGTGATTCTGCCAAAACATTCGGAGTGATGCTCTTTAGCATTCCACAGTGACGAATGGAAATCCTTCCAGAGTCAACCTTAAACAACTCTACAGTAGGTGACTTGCGAGATTCTATGTAAATCAAGCTTGTGTCAACTGGATTTTTTGCATTTGTTGCACGTAGGTGCACACTAACCATTATGATGGTAATTGTACTTGGTGCACAGGGGTAGGGATCCAACATATTCCTTCTTCTTGCTTGGCCTAGCAGTGTGTACTCTAAACACCTTATGCTCTTTGTTTTGTTGTTGGCTTGGTCTTAGTCTTATAGATAGTAATAGTCTCAATAGCATTAGCCACTCGCTGGGCTACAATCTGCTTAATTTCCGCAAAGCTCATCCCTTGATTTGTAGTTGTCATTGTCCTTCAAAATTACAAGAAATATATAATATATAATGAGATTTCGTCCAAAGTAACATCATGATACACTACTGTCGGAAGATGGCGTAGGTGTTTCAACAATATAAGGTGGGTGTTCAGACTTGGGGTTGAGTGATAAAGGTAACTTGTGGGATTGGCGGAGTGTGACAAGTTTTAATGCTATGTAAGACGGTATTATGTAAAGTTGTGAAAGATTTTTAGGAACATCGTAACATTCATAATGTCTTGAGAAATGTTTTAGTATTTATATAAATAACTCTTATATAAATAAATGTAAAATGTACATAAGGAAATGTAAACATATATGTATATATGTAAGTCATGTAAGCATGTAATGTAAACAAGTAATGTAAGCAAGTAAACAAGTAGTGTCAGAATTAAAAGTCAAAGTCAAAAATTGAAAAGGTTCAAATCAAAGATCACAAAGCATGAAGGAACAAGGACTACAAACAAGACAAAGACCAAGAGTAAGGACTCAAGAAGACTCAATGTTAAAGCATCTCAAGAAACCACGACCATTGTTATGATTATGAACAATGGAAGCTCGGATATCTATCAGAAACCACAGCTTCGAGGGAGATTGTTAGCCTTAATAATATTATAAGTCACAAGATGAAGCTCGTTTCATGGTTCAAAGACTCGCTTCAGGGGGTAGATTGTTAGCCTTAAAATACTTAAGTCAAACAAGGTAAGCGCAATCACTCACGAGGAAGCTTCGGTCTTTATTTATATATGTTTGGAATAGGCTTGTTCACGGGGTTTCAGGCTCGTTATCATTTAATCTAATATTGGTATACGTTATATGGCTAAAGCCCAAGTAACCCGAGACTGACCCAATTAGCAGTAAATCACACAGCCCTAAGTGTTGATATAAAATATCTTCTCCAAGTGTGAGAGAGGGGTGTTGGTTCATTTTGTTATTTTCTCACATACAGTTTAATATCCAACCATCTTGTTTTTCTCTAAAATTCTCGCCTACCTCTCTCTAAATTTCACTTACCTATCTTTTTCTTATTTTCATTGTCTTATTAATACAATTGTGAAGTGGATGTCGGTTTCTGAGGGTTTCCCTATATAAAAACATTCCAACCCAATCTACTTCGCAAGCAAAACTCTTAACCCTAGCTCAACAAAAATATACCGTTTACCAGAGATAAGAATTATGGCTGTTTGTAGTTTTTGCATATTCGACAAATTTAGATTCTATCTTATACTATCAAAAACTATTGTTAACACTGATCACTCAGAACTAATCTTAAAAACATCTGATTAAAAAACAAGAAAAAAAAATCGCAAACCTCGTCTTTTTATGGTCCTACTCCTACAAAATCGATATAGAAATCAAAGATAAAAAAGGTACATAAAATGTTGTTGCCGATCACTTATCTAGGTTTGTCAATAACGAGTCATGTGATGAATAGTGAGGATGACGATAACTTTCCTGGAGAAAACCCTTATGGAAATTAACCCCAGAAATGAACCATGGTTCGCAAACTTTGCAAACTATTTGGTGGGTGATATTTATTACCGTATAGGGATGACATACCAACAAAAGAACAAATTTTTCTCTGGACCTCAAAACACTAGTTTTAGGAGGAACCCTACCTCTTCAAAGTATGTTCTGATGGGTATGATCAGACGCTGTGTATTTGGACAGAAACCACGAACCAATTTTAGATCAGTGTAGGGGTATATATATATTTAGATATTTTCTAAAATATCTAAATATATATAGATATTTTTCTTATTTAGAAAATATCGTTTTTCATAATATCAAAAATATTTTTTTCTCTTTTCTCTCTCAACTTTCTCTCTTCTCTCTCTCTATTTCGAGTCTCTCTCTCTCTCTAGTTTCTTGTTTCGTGGTTCGTGTTTATGAAGTGAAGTGGTTAAACGGGTTCCTACATTTTTGATATATGGTGTATTGACTTTATGGGACCATTCCTAAAATCGCATAAGTTTGAATACATTCTTGTTGATGTTGATTACGTATCTAAATGGGCTGAAGCTCAAGCTTTACCAACCAATGATGCCTGAGTTGTTGTCACTTTCTTAAAGAAACTATTCTGCCATTTTGGAATGCCCAAAGCTCTAATCAGCGACCGAGGTACTCACATTTGCAACAAAATAATGGAAAAGACAATGAAAAGATATGGAGTTAACCACCGTTTCTCTACATCATATCACCCTCAAACTAGTGGTCAAGTTGAAAACACGAACATAGATCTTAAAAGAATTATTGAAAAGACTGTTAAAGACAATCCTGCTATTTGCTCAAGAAAACTTGATGACGCTCTGTGGGCTTTTCGTACTGCTTACAAAACACCTACCAGGACCACACCCTACAAACTCATATATGGAAAGAACTGCCACTTACCATTTGAAATTAAACACCATACATACTGGGCCTTGAAGAATTGTAATTCAGATCTGATCGCTGTTGGTGAAGAACGAATGTTCCAGTTATACGAATTAGATGAACTTAGACATCAAGCTTATGAAATCTCTCAATTATACAAAGAAAGAACCAAAGTCTGGGACAATAGAAAACTACGAATGAGAAAAGAATTCAAACATGGAAACAAGGTTCTGCTCTTTCACTCCAAGTATAAATTCAAACAGCCAAAACTCAGATCCCATTGGCTAGGACCATACGTAGTGAAACATCAATATCCATCCGGGTATGTTGAACTCTATGGAAAAGATGGAAAAACATTTATTGTTAATGGCCATCGACTCAAACTATATCATGAAGAAGAAGATTATAATAACTAAAGGGAAGCAGTTACTCCCTTCTTTCCCAAAGATTGACTCACCAATTCGAGTCTAGCTAATGACTCACTTAAAAATTAAGCACTTCTCAAGAGGCAACCCGTGCTTCACTTAAGTGTGGAGGAGTCCCTCCTCCATTCTTCCATTCATATCCTTTATTTATTTTCTAAAAAAACAACAACAAAAATATTTTCTTTTTGTGTGCTTTTGTATTTACTTTTATGCAAGTTATATAGCTTAAAGATTTGGAAAATTATGAAGTCTGCTCAAGGATAGCTCTCTCGCAGCTATATATCTCTATGCCCCGAGAGGTACCGTTTCCTTTAATTTTCCCTATTTTATCTCTATTATCAGTTATCACATTGAGGGCAATGTTCAACTTAAGTGTGGAGGAGAGCCAAATAGGAAAAATTAATCATATCCCTCCATGTTTTCCCTGCCAAAACTTTTGCCAACTGATACTTTTGAAAACAAAAATCTTAATATATATATATGCTTTCAAAATTAAAAAAACGCTCTTAGTAAGGCAAATCCAACCGGATTGAAACTATAGCTAGCACAACCCAGTCTACTAAATTGTGAGAATTATTAAGCCTTTAAAAAATTCAGGTACCCACCTTTGGTACCTAAGATAATTGATGCCTTTAGCTTGTTCGAGTTACGGAGTGAGCAATCATATGTATCTATTCCATCATTATGGATGTGTATATGTGGTTTGTCGCCTTTTCTGGAGCAGTGGTATTGGTTGATAATTATTTTGAGTGAGCTGGTAATTTAGAAGCTCTAGAACTTGTGCCTGGTCATCATTTACGAGACCGAAGCCTGATTAATCATATGTTATGAATCCCATAAGTTCCTGTTCTTGCAAGTGCTCCCTTTGACGCTAAGTTGCTGAAATACCTAAGTAAAGAAGTTAAGTTGAAAGAAGAAGTCCTATGCCAAGCCTTAGTTATTATTATCCTGGTATGAAAAAAAAATGTGTGTAATATATAGTAGTTCAAAGAAATAAAGACTTAAGTTCTGGCACATGAATATTAGTATATGCTCCCGCTTCAGTATTAAGTTCCGCCCTTCAGTCAGGTTTATGTGTCAAGTACAAACCTATGGTAGCTGTCTAAATTATGTCTGTGCAAATTGAGTGTTTCCACAGTAATATATAAACCCTATCTGAGTGTCTGAGTGAATTTTAAATCAAACACATTTCCCTGTGAGGTGCTTAGTTATATGTTAATGCCTGAAAAGTTATCTTAACCTGTAAACACTTGTAAAATCTAATTTTCTCCACGTTATGATAGATGGTTTTATTTTCTTGCTTTGATTGCTTGAGGGCAAGCAACAGCTAAGTGTAGAGGGATTTGATAACGCTTAAATTATACATGTTTTAGGTGGCGTTATTTATATTTAATCATTTCTCATGAACTTTCGATACTTAATAGCATGAATTGCTTGCAGGTTCACTTCAAGATATTCCAAGCTTAAACACAGCAAATCAAGTATTTATATGCTAAGGGAAACAATATACAAAGAAAAGATAAATTTCAAACTCTAAATTGAAAATGTGCGCCGCACTTCTCCTCAAGTCAAAGGAATTAAAGACTTAGTCAAATAAACGCATTAACTCCACAAGTACGCCGCACAATTTATTTTGTGCGCCGCACTTTCTATCTGACGTGAAGAATAAATGAAGACTTAAATGCTATTGCATTAATACCACAAGTACTCCGCACATATTCTCTTGTGTGCCGTACTTCTTCACTAAACATTTAATTCCCTCGCATTTAATCACCAAGTACGCCGTACAAATATCTTTGTGCGCTGCATTTTCACCCCTCACACAGCCAATAAATAGGGACAATTTCAAGCAAAAAAATCATACATTCTTAATTTCTTCTTATAACAATCTCACACACACCTCTTCCCTCACAAGCCCTTTCCAAACATCCACCAAACATAAAACACCATACCCTCATGGAGAAATCAAGATCAAACAACCAAGAACGACGAAGATCATCATACTAGTTTAGTGAAATAATGAAGTTTATTGTTGAATCAGTGTTTGGTATGATCGTGATCTTTTTAATCTCAAGCTTATGTTGCAATCCTGTTATATCCTATCTTATTGTTTTTGCTTATCAAATTAGATTATATAATCATATCGGTATAGGTCGAAAGTCCTGTTATGATCTATGTGGTTTTAAAGATTTGTCTATGATCTTTATCGTCTGTGCCGAGAAATCCACTTTCGTAAATTGGTAAACAAAATAAGCTTTGATATAATAAGTAACTAAACTATTTGAGTGACACATTTGATCTAGTCTACTAAATATAAGTCTTGAGTTAACCAAGTTAATTTGTGAAAACGTTTTCTGACGAGAAATTCTTTTTTTAAGTTAAAGGTTCCATTTTCAAGATCATTTCCAACACTTATAAATTAGTTTCAACTATCCGAGTAGTCACTTTATTATCACTGGTAAAAAGTTATTTACAAAATTGTTAAAGTCTGTTATTTCTGATTATTAGAATACTACTCAAATCCATGTGGACGACATGGTCTTACCTAAAAAGATTATACTACATACGTGGGTTATACTTTTACCCGTGTGTTTCCCTATAATAAAATTGGTATTTTCAGTGATTATAAATTTAAATCTTTTGAAACTCATCACTCTGCGATCCCAAATCCCCTAGGATCACATAGGCAGGGCATCCAAGCTTGTAGTGGTTAATCCCCAACTATCCTTAAGACCGATTCTATAATCTATACAGATTATTAACCCCTTCTGAAAGATTTCCTTTGCTTTTTAAATGTTTAATGTGACCAAGGCGGTAATATGATTAATTCCTACACTAAGGATAGGTGCCAAATTATCCTAGTACCCTACTAATCCCATGTTCAACTGGTAAGTCTAATAACAGGACTAATAAGATCCAAGCCACCCTCTACACTACCAAAACCCAGGGATCAACGAAAGGCTATAAGGATATCCAATAAAATCATAATTAAACAGGAAATAACAATCATAACAATAGTAAATACATGGCTAGGCCAGCACTAAGAGTGCTTAGCCACTCATAGAAACAGTAAGACAAGAAGTAAATGAAGAAATCTTAGATTGATAATTCATAATTCATACAAACTGAATTTTCAAGTGATTAATGCTAAAATGAAGTACAGTGATCCTCCCTTTAACTTTTGGTGGAATGCTTTGTCTTCTAGAGGCCTTATTCGCCTCTTGGTACTGTAGGGTGAAGATGTGAAGTGAGTAATGCCAAATGAGCCGAGTTAGGGCTCTATTTATAAGTATTGAAGATGTTATGACGTAACAGTTATAAACACATTACGTCGTAATAATGCGATGTGGTTTCCTATTCTCCAGGCTTAACTGATGTTATGGCGTAACCGTATCGCCATGGTTACACTGTAATGGTGACTTAGATACTCCATCTTGTTAGACCTAGAAATATCTATTGTAATATTAAAGTGATGGTCATTTAATATACCCGAACCTTGTAATAGATTAATTAGAGTGTATGGCAATTCTAGAACTTAATTAGGCCTAGTTACGGGCTTTAAAGCCCGTTAGGTATCAAGCCGGCCCAGGAAGCCCATTATAGAACACTAGGCCAGTCCATGGTGTTTGTAGAACTATATATAACCCTCTCCAAGTGTGGAGAGGGTGTTGGTCACTTTTCTTTCAAAAGTAATGTAACCATTTTTGTTTTGTTTTTATTTCTCTCTCTAAACTCTCTTCTCTCTCTAAAACTACACGTCTCATTTTCTTTCTTGTTAGTGATTTTGTTGTGAAATTGATAAGGCTAACATGTGATATTAGAGCTCATGGTTACCTAGTGATTGTGTGGAATTTGTGGCTAGTTATTTTCTTTTTTTTGGCTCGAATATAAGCTATAGGAAAACCACGGTTTGATCTTGTTTTTGTGGTTAAAGTTGGTAAAGCTTTGTACTTTCGTGCTTAGATTAAACTCTAGCATCCTTTCTTGAAGATTGGTGGCTTATTCGAATGTTTGGAGAAAGTTTCTAGGCTGCATTTTGGGTTTACTTAGTCTATTCTTAGTTGCGGTTTGGTGTCAACCATTAGTTCTTGGTTGTGGTTTGTGTTAAAAAGGGTAATACTTGATTGTTTTTTGCCTATTTTCACACACTGCATTTTGGTTGTTTGCTAAATAGGGAATAGAGACAAACTGGGTGAAAGGGACGCTTGTACTTTCCCGAAAGTAACACTTTTGGCATTTCTACGTTTTGTCTCAATGTGTTGCGGTTTGGTATTGCGTTTTGCCCCTAAAGTCTGCGGTTTGCTTCACTGCGTTTTGCTATTAAGTTTTGTCTACAGGTTGAGATTTACTACTGCGTTTTGTCTCTGAAGGCTGTGGTTTGTCTCAAGGTTATGCGATTTGTGTCCTGCGATTTGCCTCAAAGTTGCATTTTGCCTCAAAGTTGTGTTTTGCCTTTGCGTTTTGGTATATTGAAGACCTTTTTTATAACAAATCTAAGCGTTATGCTGCCCAAATCTCAACAAATCTTGCATTTTGTCTAAAAGACTGCGTTTTGTCTATTGAGATTTGTCCAAAGATCTTTGAGATTTGTCTATTGAGATTTGTCTAAAGATCTCTAAGATTTGTCTATTGAGGTTTGTCAAACATTCTTGGTTGAGATTTGACAATCGTTCTTCGTTGAGACTTGCTATACTTTGACTTTCTCTGGACTATCATCTATCAAGGACTTAAGACATTCACTTGAACTTAAAAGGACAACTAATTAACTTCAACAAACCTCAACATCAAATCATAACATCAATCAACCATAAGGACTTAATCATTTAACTCAATCATACAACAAACCTCAACATCATACCTTAACTTCTATAATTAATCTTTCACGTTTTCTTCTTGATTTCCAATCATAGTTTTGTAAAATCCCATAGAAATTAATTTCATTTCATTTGAATTAATCTTAGTCAATCACAATCACCTAAATGATCCATAACTTATCATTTTTAGTTCACACTTTCATAATGTCGACTCAACAAGACATTTATGCTGCTGGTTCCGAAAACCATCCTCCTATGCTCAACAAAGACAACTACGTTCCATGGTCGTCTCGTATCATCTGGTATGTAAGGAGTAGACTTAATGGAAAGATAATTGTTGACTTCATTGAGAATGGTCCTTATGTAAGGCGAATGATTGCTACTCCAGGAGAACTAGATCTTCCTGTTCTAGTTCTCGAAACAATTCATGAACAAACTGACGAGGAACTAACAGAGAATGATATCAAGCGCAGAGAATGATATCAAGCGGATGGATGCAGATGATCAAGCTATTCAAACTATTCTCTTAGGCCTTCCTGAAGACGTGTATGCTACTGTAGATAGTTGTGAGACAACTAAGGAAATATGGGAACGTGTACGACAAATGATGAAAGGTTTAGACATTTGGGAACAGGAGAAGAAGGCAAAGCTCTTTAATGAATGGGAAAAGTTCACTTCTACTGACGAGGAATCGATCAAATCTTATTATCATCGTTTCATGCAACTTATGAATGACCTAAAAAGAACAAACACTTCCCAGAAAACATTGCAGCAAATCTCAAGTTTCTCAACAACCTTCAGCCTAAATGGAAGAGACACATCACCATAGTTCGTCAAACAATGAATCTTCATGAAGCTGATTTCACCCAGATCTATGACTTTCCAAAGATGAACCAGGATGAGGTAAATGAACTAAGGGCTGAACGTATCATAAAAACTCATGACCATTTAGCGTTGATGGTTCACTCTCAGAATCCATACAACTTTCCTGCAACTTACAATGATCAATCATCCTCCAGTACTCACTCACAACAATCATTTCAAATCAACAAGTACAACCCACAACCATCATTCAATCAGAACTTTACGCAACCACCAATGACTTCTCTTGAAGATATTAGTGATCCCACTAAATCAATGAACGCCACACTTATCCTCTTTGCTAAGGCATTCCAACTAACCACACCAACCAACAACAATCAAAGAACCTCATCTAACCTATGCAACTGTCAGATTGCTCAGCCGGGTATGAACATGGGTCAGGATAGACAAATTCAGAATATTAAAGGAAATGGTGGTAATCAGTTTGGACAGTATGCTGGACAAGTGGCACAGAATCAGCAAGGGTACAATGCATGGCAGAATGTTGGGAATCAAGTTGCTCAAAAGGCAGTTCAGAATCTAGGTGCTCAGAATGGTGGTAATCAGAATGGGCTTGTAGTTGTACCAGGGATTGCCAATCAGAATGGAACTGGTAATATTGTTGCTGCAAGGGCTGAGGGTAGTGGAAATGGGAATCAAGTCAGGTGCTACAATTGCAGAGGATTAGGTCACATTGCAAGGAATTGCACAGCCAGACCAAGGAGAGGGATGCTGCTTATCTTCAGACTCAGCTGCTAATTGCTCAAAAGGAAGAAGCAGGGATTCAACTTCAAGCAAAAGAATTTGACTTCATGGCTGCTTCAGGGGATCTGGATGAGATAGAGGAAGTCAACGCTAACTGCATCTTGATGGCAAATTTACAGCAAGCATCCACATCTGGTACTCAGCTTGACAAGGCTCCCGTCTATGACACAGACGGCTCAACTGAGGTACAACATAATGACAACTGTTATGATAATGATATATTTAATATGTTTACTCAGGAAGAGCAGTATACGGATCTACTCGAGCCCATTCCTGAACCACAACTAGTGCTACAGAATGAAAACAATGTTACTTCTATTACCCCAAGTATGGTGCAAAGTGGGGGTACAATAGAGACACGTTCTGCTCCTAATGAGGAAACACGTGCTCATCAGGAAACAATATATCATAATTTAATTGATCAAGTTACTCAGGTTAATATGGTTAATCGTAACATGAGAGCAACTAATGCCGAATTAAAATCTGAGCTTGCTAGATATAAAATTCAAGAACAACGTATTGAAATCAGTCAGGAGAAATATGACAAACTTGAAAAGTGTTATCAAAAGTCCGTTTATCAAGAACAGTGTCTTACCAGAAAAATAAATGCTTTACATCTAAGTTCTGCTAAACAAATAACGACTTTGAATGATGAGATTTCCAATCTTAATAAACAACTTTCAAAAGAAAAATCAACTATTTCCTCTCTTATGGAAGAAAAGAAAAGGCTGAAACATGATTTCAAAACACGGGAAGACAAGTATCTTGATAAGGAAGTTGACCTAGAAGCCAAAATTAAAGAACTTGAGAATATTCTGCTTAAAAGGGATCAAACGGTTCAGACCATGCACATGCTCAACCCTAAGCCAGACTCATTTTATCACCCAGATCAGAAAATGGCCTTAGGTTATCCGGCATCCTTATATTCAAAGCAAAGCTCAAACTGAACAACAACGTTTCAGTGTTGTATAATTGGTAATCTGCTTGTTAGAGAAACATGGATCCTCCTCTGGTGTATGATTCGGAGGAATACACTTAAACTTTGCTCAATGTGAGTCGTTGAAAAAAATGAGATTTTTAAAGAAGGAAATAAAACCGGCTAATTATGCTAAGATTAATCATTTGTCAGGGGTTTTTGTTCCTCAAACGACCAAATCTAAGGAAGAGTTATTTTTATCAAACGTTTCTAACATGGTCACCGTTTCCAAAATGATTTCTATACCAAATGAAGATCTTTCGGATGACACTACTCCAAGTGTTGCACGAAAGTTTCTAAATGAGGTTAAAAATTCTCTTGTGACTCTTCAACGTGTTGTTAAACAAAAAATGACTTTAGAAGTACCAAATTGGTATCTTTCTGGCTCATAAAAGCAAACAAAGAGGTTCACAAAATTATATCTCACAAAAATTGCCCTCTTTATTAACAAGTTGATGCATTAGGGGCAAAATTTAGAGATAAATTACTTGAAAGAAGCAGCCAGTTTGTTCGGAGATTTTCAAATATCTCTTGCAAAGGAGGCTGATGAATCTCTAGATAAGCAAAAGTCTTTAGAACTTGAAATTGAACAACTCCTAAAAGCAAGTGTCAGTCATGATATTATGTCTATGCAAAATAGCTTTGTTGATGTTCCATCGAATCTCCAAACTGAGCTTGATCGTACGAATGAAATAAATCAAAACTGTTATCATTAAAAAGGGAAAACAAATATGCTAAACTTTGGAAATGATTGGCTATCGAAAATGTGAAGAGAAAGAGTGAAAATATGATAAAATTATCTTATGATAGCTTTACAAAGACATGCAATGCCAAATCGAACGATTGCAAGCTCAGTTGGGAGATCTTAAGGGTAAAAGAAGCATCACTCCTAGTGCTTCAAATACCCTTGATCCTTTAAACAAGAAGTTAGAGATAAAAATTATGGAACTAGAATTTCAAGTGGTTAATTATGAACTTGAAATTAGGCATCTTAAGACCACTTACAAGAATCTATTCAACTCCATCACATCTAACCGGGCAAATGCCAAACTTCATAACCTCATTTATGAAAATGCTAAGTTAAGAGCCCAAATATTTGAGAATACTTCTGAATTCATTAACAACACCTCAGGGATAAGTGTGACTGCTCAGATTGATAAACCCAAGCTTAGTGCTGTAACTCCTTTTCCTAAGAAGCTGCATGCATCGATTCCGTCACACTCTGTACCTCAACCTAAAGAATTCAATGTTGTGAAACATAGTAATGTGATTGCCCCTAGAATGTTTAAAATCGATCCATCTTAAACTTCTAGGGTAGATCTGTTACCTAACAACCAATCTAGTACAAGCATTAGGACAAATCCGATCACTAATTCTCAGCACCATGTCACATTTAAGGAAAATGTAAGTTCTGACATGGTTAATTCATCTTCTACAGGATTAGTGCACACTGCTAGATCCAGAAGGCCTCAGCCTAAAGGCAACACAAGGAATGATAGGGTCCCTTCTGCATCTAAGAATAGTAAAGCCAAGAAAAATGTAATAGTAGAAGACCACCATAGGAATTTATCGCTTTTCAAGAATAAGAAAACTATGTCATTTGAATGTAATAACATTAAGCTTGCTATTCAGAATGATAATCTAAAATTGTTTGTGGTACTTCTAAGTAATGTTTTGTTACTGCTAATCATGATGCATGTTTTCTTTCTCTTGTGAATGCTTTGAATTCTCGTGCAAATAACCTGTGTGCTAATGTCCCCCCTAGTGCAAATCAAAAGAGACATAGGACACAGGTTTGGAAACTAAAACAAGTAGGGTCCAAAGAAAGACTTGCAACACCTAAGCCTAGACTGCCTAGATTTGGCCTTAAGTGGTCACCTACTGGAAGCAGTTTTGACCTAAAAGGAAAATTAGTTGCCTCTAATGAAACTAATTGCCCTAATGATGATAATGCTTGTCCTTCTAACCCTCATGAACCAATAAGAAAATGCTTTCCAAATTCAACTGTGTTTCTTGGCAGATTGTCTAAATTTGTCTGTGGTGCGTCAACTCGGGTTGTTCCAAGCATATGACTGGGAACATCAAGCTTCTCATCAACTTTGTGTGGAAGTTTTTGGGAACTGTTCGCTTTGGGAATGACCACATTGCTGCAATTCTGGGATATGGTGATCTTAAATAGGGAAATATTACGATCGACAGGGTTTACTTTATTGAAGGTTTAGGTTACAATCTATTTTCGGTTGGTCAATTTTGTGATGTTGATTCAGTGGTCGCCTTCAGGAGGAACACTTGCTTCATTAGAGATCTGGATAGTGATGACTTACTCAAAGGCAACCGTACTACAAATCTCTATACCATCAATCTCTATGACATGGCCTCAGCTTTACCTATATATCTCATGGCCCGTGCCACTCCTACAAAGTCATGGTTATGGCATCGATGATTATTCCACCTCAACTTCGACACCATCAACGACCTTGCCAAAAAAGATCTTGTCTCTGGTTTACCAAAGTTTAAATATGCTAAAGAACATCTTTGCCCCTCTTGTTAGCAAGGAAAAAGCAAAAGAGCCTCTCACACACCCAAACCAGTTTCGAACTCAAAGCAATGGCTTCATCTGCTTCATATGGATTTGTGTGGTCCAATGCAAGTTGCAAGCATTAATGGTAAACGGTATATTCTGGTGATAGTAGACGACTACTCTCGATACAATTGGGTTTATTTTCTCATAACAAAGGATGAAACACCCGAATTAATTAAGAATTTCTTGAAGAATATTTATGTCCGTCTTTAAGCCCCTGTCATCATTGTTCGTACTGACAACGGAACTGAATTCAAAAATCACGCACATAAGGAATATTTTGATAGTGTTGGCATCACACATGAAACATTTGCTGCAAAAACTCCTCAACAAAATGGAGTCGTTGAGCGCAGAAATCGTACGTTAGTTGAAGCTGCCAGAACTATGTTGATCTTCTCTCATGCTCTGTTGTTCCTATGGGCTGAAGCAATTGCTACTGCGTGTTACACTCAAAATCGTTCAATAATTTATCGACGTTTCAACAAGACACCGTACGAGCTTATTCAAGGCAGAAAACCGGATATCTCTTACCTTCATGTTTTTGGGGCTCTCTATTATCCGAAGAATGATCGTAAAGATATTGGTAAACTTGGTGCAAAAGGCAATATTGGCTTCTTCATTGGATATTATGCTCATTCTGTTGCTTACAGAGTATATAACCGGAGGACAAAGAAAATCATGGAGACGATGAACGTTACGTTCGATGAGCTTTCAGCAATGAGTTTTGAACAAAACAGTTCAAAACCCGGTCTCCAAAGTCTGACTTCTAGACAAATCAGTTCCGAACTCGAATTAACCTATGCTCCGTCAATAATTACACCTCAAAAACCAAGTGAACGTGATTTGGATATTTTATTTGAACCATTGCATAATGAATATTTTGGTGGTCAACCGTCAGAAGCACCAAGAACCATTCCTACTGCTCCTGCAATACAGAATCTTCAAGGACAAACTGCATCTATGACAATTCAAGGTTTTGCACCGACACCAACAAATTCCTCAAATACTCCAAACTCTTCACACAATGTTGACGAGCAATCACAACAACATGCTCAGCAGCAAGGGAATCATACTCCTCTGCCAACTGCATATGCTGCTGCTAATGTTCCGAATGCCGTGTTCGAGGGAGATTTATTTGTAAATCCTTTTGCCACACCTTTCACTGAGTTTGCTGAATCTTCTACTCAAAATGTGGATCCCTCGAACATGCACACTTTTTATCAACCGTACCCACATGATTATCAATGGACTAAGGATCATCCCTTAGAGCTAGTCATAGGAGAACCCTCTCGACCAATTTTGACAAGAAATCAATTGAAAACTAATGGTGACATGTGCATCTACGCATTAACCGTCAGCATTATGGAACCAAAGACTATCAAAGAAGCTTTGACCGACCCTGCTTGGATTAAATCCATGCAAGAAGAACTTCATCAATTCATAAGGCTTAATGTATGGGAACTAGTTCCGTCACCGGATGGCATCAAACCCCTTACTCTGAAATGGTTATTCAAAAACAAGCATGATGAAGAAAACACGGTCATTCGCAACAAGTCTCGTCTAGTTGTGAGGGGGTATCGACAAGAGGAAGGAATTGACTTTGAAGAATCCTTCGCTCCAGTCGCTCGGATGGAAGCTATCAGGATATTCTTGGCATATGCTGCACACAAAGGATTCACTGTGTATCAAATGGATGTGAAAACTGCCTTTCTGCATGGTTCATTGAAAGAAGACGTGTACGTGTGTCAACCTGAAGGTTTCATTGATGCCGATCATCCAAGCCATGTCTACAAACTCAAAAAGGCATTGTATGGGTTAAAGCAAGCGCCGAGAGCATGGTACGATGAGCTGTCTACATTTCTCCTACAAAACGGATTCTCCAAAGGCATCATTGATCCGACGTTGTTTACCAGACGCTTTGACGACGACATCTTAGTGGTACAGGTCTATGTAGATGACATTATCTTTGGCTCAACAAACCCTAGATATGCCACCCTATTCTCTGACCTAATGAAAAGCCGCTTCGAAATGTCGATGATGGGGGAAATGACGTTTTTCCTTGGTTTACAGGTTAACCAATCCCCCAGTGGTATATTCATAAACCAGTCCAACTACGTGAATGAAATCCTTAAGAAATATGGATTGAACACTTGTGATACCGTTGGTACTCCAATGGATATCAAAGACAAGCTTGACCTTGACCAGATCGGAACTCCAGTTGATGCAACGAAATATCGTAGCATGATTGGTGCCCTTATGTACCTTACGTCAAGCAGACCGGACATTGTACATGCTACTTGTGTATGTGCTAGATACCAAGCTCAGCCTACCGAAAAGCACCTCAAAGAGGTTAAAAGGATCTTTCGTTATCTCCGGGGAACCGTTAATGCGGGTCTCTGGTATACGAAGGATTCTGGTTTTGAACTAACCGGATTTTCAGATGCTGATTATGCGGGTTGTAAAGACACCTTCAAGAGTACTTCCGGTGGAGCACAATTTCTCGGCGAAAAGCTCATGAGCTGGTCCTCAAAGAAACAAGACTGTACATCGCTGTCAACCGCGAAATCAAAATATGTGTCTCTATCTGCTTGCTGTGCTCAAGTCCTTTGGATGCGGACGCAGTTAACAGATTATGGCTATCACTTCAACAAGATCCCAATTTATTGTGATTCAAAGTCAGCCATCGCCATATCCTGCAACCCGGTTCAACACTCCAGAACGAAACATATAGCGGTCCGATACCATTTCATCAAAGAGCACGTAAAAAATGGTACGATTGAGCTGTACTTTGTCAAGACCGATTACCAACTGGCCGACATCTTCACCAAAGAACTACCAGTGGACAAATTCAATTATTTAGTTCGTCGCCTTGGAATGCGCAGCCTGTGTCCTTAAGAACTCGATCATCTTGCAAAGTTACAGTAATATCTTTGTATATACTTATCAGAAAAGAAAATTACAAAAATATAAAACCTATAAAACCAAATATAAAATCAAAAATTTCAAAAATACAAAAATTTTCCTCTCCGACATGTTTCTCGACTATCGATAACATTTACGCCCTTAGAAATGTTGATTAATATTAACACGGGGTATAAATGAAGTTCGAGCAGGAGTTTTTAATTGCTTTCAAAACACGTCTCTTCAAATTTTCTCTACGACTTCTAAGTAAATGTCAGCTTAGGACTCGGACTCCAAAGAAAGGAAAATGTTCATCTATGTACATTTATCCTTCACAACGGGAAGTTCACATCTTCTCGGTCGTGAGCAAGATCATATAAACATCCTAAGTTTTGGATGCTCACGAGAAGCACTCTGGAAATGATATATCAACGGATTTATCAAAAATCATTTTCCAAATTGAGCACAATTTTTTCAAGATATTTTCAAAAAAAATTCAAAATCTTTAAAAATTGTGTGCTCAATTCACTCTCTCCGCTTTTGTGAATGCAATCTTTTATTAAGGGGGAGTATAATCTTCATTTGTTCCTTGGCGTGCTATGCCTATTTTCCCTATGCTCGACATTTATCATGTGAATCAATGGACATTAATTTGTTTTTAATTCACTAATTAATCAAAAATTGTCAACACATATGCAATTTTTGAGGGGGGGGGGAATAGTGATTAAAATGTGACTAATACGGATGTGATCGTTTGAATACAAGTGCGTTCCCAACCTCACATGTGCTAAACGATTTCATAATATGGCGCACATGTGTATGGGGGGCTTTTTGGTGATTATGCAAAACTTTAAATGCATATCAAATGATTTCTAAAACACATTGAGCGATTTGCAAATGGTTTTATGGATTCATGGTACCATCTTAGACCGACCAACTGTTACTTCTTATGGTGTTATAAGGCGGTAAGGATAGGTATCTGTTCTATGATTGAGCCAGAACTAGAGGGATCTACCCAAGGACACTCCCATAGATAGATTAGAAGTCCTTAAGTATGATATTGGAAAAAGGAGTAAAAGTGAGAATGGGAATAATGCCGACTGAGACAGAGCTTACACTGGAACAAACCCAACAAGGTGCTTTGTGATGAAGTCTCGTTAAGCATTGAAGGGGTTGAAGAATGAAAAAGAAATGTAAGGATAAAGGGTGAAAAGAAAGCAGCCCTCCATACACTTAGGCAGAAACAGGGTTAATACATATGCTGTCTGAAACACTAAGGTGTTATCTGACATTGAAGACTGACATCATGGACCCAGTGATGCAACGCTCATCCCTCCCCACCCACTTAAGGTCTCTTAAAAGATACTTGTTTCATTTCTTATGGAGATCAACGCATTTTTATCGACTTTCTCACTCTGAGATCGTAGATATTGAAAAGGTGGCAGTCCGCTCCAGCCTAACAAAAGTGCACTTATAGAGTCTAGAGCCAACGAGATCAATCTATAAATCTCATTAGGACACAATCTTCCAAAGTACTTCAACCTTCACACACCTTGAAATCAAGGAATATATTCAGAGTCCTACGCACTATCCTCGTGATTATGCCAGAACATCAGAGTGATACTTTTGTGGTATTTACAGTGACGATGGAAATCCTTCTAGAGCCAACATCAAACAAGCTCTTGGTAGGTAACGTGGGAGATTCTATATGGATTGAACTCATGACACTGGATATTAATCTTGGTCCAGAATGGAAGTTATCGAATGTGTTTTATGAAAAACCTCTCGATGTGTTCAATAATTATTTTTTGAGCACATTGATTGTGTATATTTTCAAACAAAGGATTTCTAATGACAAATTGATTTTGCTCCTTAAACACCTTCGTTGTGTCGCAAAAATACTTTCTGAGCGACACTTGATTGATTTTTGAATCAATTTTCCATTCAATCGATGAGATAGTAACTCACTGATTCACTCTTACCGTTTGTCTGCTTCCGGTTCGAGAATGGCTAGTGCAGCTGCGAAACCCTGTCAAGGAGATTCCTCGGAATTCTACCTGATCACAAGCAGTATTTATACTGATTAACAGGGAACCGTGGTTATTACAACCATATTCGATGAAGGTGAACAAAGTCTCCTTCATCCATATATGTTGTTTAAGCTAACCATTAATTGCATGAACAATCAATTGCGTAACCATATTCTCTAGCCGAATCGCGGTTATACTCTTTCTCCTAACCGAAAGACACCTCAAAGACTTGAAAGGCTCCATTCATTTGTAATACACTTCCGCAAGCTCTGGTGTACAAGATCTTCCTCAAAGAAAGTCATGTATGCTGATCAATCGAAAGATATAAAGATGATGGAGATTGTCAGTCTTCAAGCAATGCTTGTGTAAGAAGTATGTTGATAATGCAGCCGTGTACACCAAGATGTATTCAAAAATATCGTCAGACAAAAGTTCTCGATATCAAGTCAGCGATCCAAATCCATGATCACAAGCTCGCTAAAGGAACTATAAAGAATTCCCAAGACAACAAGGTCCCAAGACGTAAAGTAATGCCGTATGTCATGACCACCCCTTAGGGGGAGATTTTTAGACCTAGAAATATCTATTGTAATATTGAAGTGATGGTCATTTAACATACCCGAACCTTGTAATAGATTAATTAGAGTGTACAGGAATTCTAGAACTTAATTGGGCCTAGTTACGGGCTTTAAAGCCCGTTAGGTATCAAGCCAGCCCAGGAAGCCCATTATAGAACACTGGGCCGGTCCATGGTGTTTGTAGAACTATATATACCCCTCTCCAAGTGTGGAGAGGGTGTTGGTCACTTTTCTTTTAAAAGTAATCTAACCCTTTTTGTTTTGTTTTTATTTCTCTCTCTAAACTCTCTTCTCTCTCTAAAACTACACGTCTCATTTTCTTTCTTGTTAGTGATTGTGTTGTGAAATTGATAAGGCTAACACATCTTCCTTTATATTATATGTTACGGCATAAAGTTGGTGGTGAGGTTACGCCGTAACAACTGATGCTGAGTCATTTCTTCGTTAATCTTGATTATGGCATAACTCCTGTGGGGAGGTTACGCCGTAAAAGCCTTGAATGTCATCACTTCTTGAATTCTATGTCCAAATCCCGCGTCTTTTGCTCAAATGCTTGCTTTGCTCCTGAAAACTAAATATAGGCAATTAGGTAGTGTTTTCAGACATTTATAACATATTTACAAGCATTTTCGCAGGGAACTTGATACTAAAAAGTATTAACTATTTGATGTTATTAAATATCCTCCCACTTGACTTCTACTTGCCCTCAAGTAGAACCATTTAGAATAACTTATAAAAAGATTTCCCTATTTTAACTTAGAAAAATGAATTTGTAATTTACTTATGCTAGAAACATAAAAGCCAAACACCTCACAAAAATGGGGATCAAAAATCACTTAACTCTCAATCTAGTCTAAGTGTTTCATTTTTTGGGGTGATCACTCAATTGTTCTGTCATATAATGTATTCTATCATAGGCTTGGAAAGTACACAAAACTTTACAAGCTAGAATTATGGTCTAAACAGTCTTGAAGGTAACAAGGGTGAGACACAAGTTTAAGCAGGGTAAATCTTCCTGCAATCTTTACCAAAAGCGTTACACCAACGAGGGTGACAAAATCACATATACAGATCCATACCGTTGGAATAGATATACATGATTGCATTCAAATCCCTCATTTAAGCAAAACTAAGGGTTAGAATGCAGAATGATATAGGGTAGGATAAGACATGAGATACACATTAATTGGTGTTAAATAAAATACACAAAACAAATAGTCTTAAATACTCTAAGTTTTTCATAACCAACTACCGTCCATCCATAAGCCCAAGTATTTAAGTCAGAAAATCTTATCTATAATAATGGGTTACTAGCCCTATTCTTCACAATCATATATGTGGCTTATAGTTGCACCACCTTTATATCTTTTTTCTGCACCATCTTTACATCATTTTTATAATTTGTTGGTTTTATAACGTATTTTTTTGGGTAAAGGGTTTCCCTTGTAAATTTTATTACACCAAAAAACATTTAAGTACAAGGGATGAGGGTGAGTCTCACATCTCCGCCCGTTACATGGGCAAAACTACTTCCTAAAAGGAAGGTACACAAAATGACTAGACAAAAGAAACATAAATGTATTTCTTCTTGCGACCTCTAACACGGATATCTAGATTATCGCATATAGCTTGAAGCTCATGAGAAAGATCCTGACCTTCGTACATATTATCATCGTATGGGTCATCATCATAGTCACCTGTACCATACGAATCCCTCCATTGTTCTAGCAAAATTTAAGTGCCAAAACCAACCCTTTCATATGCCATAGAACGAGCCATATCATTATCAACTAAAGCAACCTCATCTTCACTATCATATTCACCCTAAAACTCCACCTTCTTGAAAGGATTACCATCTTTATTCACAAGAATAGCTTGCCTACTAATAAGTAAATCTTTAAACTTCCCGATTTTCTCAATAATTGGAACAGTACCAGAACTACTATTATCGACATTCATAAACGAGGATCTACTTGAAGTAACCCCGTTATTTACCAAATTAGTAGTCCTTTTATTGGTACCAAACTCCTCATCATTATCGACCGAATTAAGAACATCAAATGGATTTAAATTACTAACCTCAATAGTAGGTTATGCACCCTTCTTCTTATTACCACTGGAACTAGCATTAGACTTTTTGGGAACATGTCGATATTCTTTATGAGGTTTAAAACCTATTTTTGGACCAACCGGAATACTTTGAGAAGTTTGACTAGGCTTCTTCACAGTCTTCCTCTTACCAGCACCTGTATTCTTCGGACATTCCTCATGAATATGTCCAAAAACCTCACACGACGAACACCTAGGAGGTTTCCACTCATACTCAACACGGACATTACATGTATAATGGCCCTCCCTAGTAATTTTAGGCATAGCCACAACAATGTTATCTTTCAACTCCACATCAGCTCGAAGATCAATCATAACTGTAGCATAGCTTGAACTACCCAAGATTGCATGCACATATCAGATGTATAAGAGTCAAGTATTAGAGGAGTACCCAGTTTAGTAGCAATGGTACTTAAGCCATCCTCGCTAAAGGCCATAACAGGTACACCATGGAGTTTAACCCAAACTGGAACAGTACTAACATCTTCTTTCAATAGGTTCTCATTCAGATGCCATTTCTTTAGGATAAGCGGTTTATTCTGGATAAACCATAGACCATTCTCAAGCATAGCATCTAATCCGTCCATGGAGCTAAATTGAAAGAAGAATAATCCGGTAGACGAGCTAAACATTGAGCGAACAAGCCCATATTTACCCTAAGTATTCCTAACAAAGTTAGCAGCGACAGGGTATGCCACCTTCTTCCTCAAGAAAAAACCATAAGCAGTATTAGCAAATCGTTCACTAATAGCACGAATAGAATCCACCAAAACAACCACATCAATCCTATTACCCCCGGGTGTAAACAAAGTATGAATATTCACTTTCTTCCCACTTGGTTTACCAGTTATATTAGCATACGAAGACTTACCAGGGGCATTACCAGCCGTAGTAGTAACTGACGTAGTTAATGTTGGAAAAGATTCTGGAACTGTAGTATCTTCCAAAGAGCTTATCTTTTCCTTCTCCACCATCATGTCAACCACAGATGATGTTATACCCTCCTTGACGGTAGATGCAACAACAACTACAGTATCTTCATTTATAGTATCATCCGATTCTGTAGACACACCAATACCTGAAGAGGTATTCATCGAATTCTTATTGAGACTCTTCTCCTTTACACCTCTCCCACCCCCACTCCCTTTTTAACTCAAAAACCCATGCTCCATTCCACCATGACCAACTATCTTACACTACCAGCAGCCTACACACCAAATTACTAAACCAACATTGCGATTTTGAATAAAATAAAACCCTAAGCTAGGGTTTTCAGTAAAGGAAGCCAGAAATCACAACAATAACAAGTAGAATACACGAAAAATAATCAACATCCAGTAACAATCAGACCCTTCACTAAGAAGATCAAAACCCTAATTGATTAGGAGTATCGAGCAAGAAAATAAAGTGGTTTAGGGTTAATCAGAACGCAAGCAGTAAAACCCTAACGAAAAGCGAATCAGATCCAATAGTCGAAACCCTAAGCAGGATAAGACCTATGTTAACATAATTAAATCAGGAGGATTTGACGTATAAACAATGATGTTATAATTATTAGAGTATAAACAGGTGGAATCGATCAAGGTTTAGGGATGTTAGGGATATTCTTGTCGCCAGAGAGAAATCGGTCGAAGGGTTTTTTTTGTTAGATGTTTATGATAGTTGATTTTGGTTTTATAACGTAACCAACATGAACTCACACACACACATACACACACACACACACACACACACACACACACACACACACACACACATATATATATATATATATATATATATATATATATATATATATATATGTATGTATTTTAACACCCCTAAATTTACACGCAGCGGAACAAACAATTTAGGTGTTAAATAATAGTACAATAGTCATAAGATATAAAGAACGACTCAATGAGACGTTTGAAAGGCAAACAACCATTCCATTCCATATTTATCAGAGTTTAAAAGCGTAGTCCCAAGAGATCATTACCATAAAGTACATCAGTTTGACATAACCAAACTAAAACAAGTTTTTAATGAGGAATGGGTTTTTAAATGGTGGACAAAAGTTTAGCGCAAATCCTCCTCATCAGTGCCTCCAAGCCTTCGTACTTCAATTACCTGAGATGAAACATGCTAAAAAGTCAACACGAGGTTGAGTGAATTCATAGGTTTTATAATTGATGAAAGAGTTGAACACAAGCATAATAATATTCATAAGCATCATATAGACTTGTTGATCAGACAAGCTAATAAACAACAGTTGCATTGAGCTCGCGACACCGATCCCATTGACGAAATTCATAAACAATTAATAATACAATGAATGCCCCCAGGCTAGGTATTTTCGTCAGATACCTACTTAAATCTCCATACAATATGTCCGTACATTGGGAGTGCTCACTTTCCCGGATTCAAACTCCCAAAAACCGAACCGGGTTGTCAAGCCCATAGCGCTATTAATTGTATGAGCGGCTACCCATCATAGGTAGTTGACGGCTCACGATTGGGGTCTTATGACGAAAGCTACTCAAGCAACAACATATATTCACATACGGGTCCAAGCATACAAGAAGAAAACTACTTGTGTTCGTTTTATAAAAACTAGCATGCATCTCCCTCGCGGGGTTTAAGAAAAATACTTGAAAGGCGAGGCTATGAACTCACCTTAGGAACAATTAGATCAGATGTATTATGAGTCTTGAATGAGCGGGAATTACTCCTAAGCACCTCCTAAAATACGAGACGCGATTTAATACGTAGAAAATAACAATACGTAAAAATTAAACATGTGTCCATGAGTTGTGTTGCCGAGATATGCATGGCATTCCACTAGAACTTCCCCAAGTCCTTTTTAACCCTAAATTGACTTGTGACCTGGTCTTATAGGCAAATGAATATCTACCAAGTTTCGGCTTCTAACTTTTATTTTATCACGGTGTACTATGCGTTTTAAAAAATTTAGACTAGACGTAAAAACTAGGTTTCTGAATTTAACTTGACTTCATGGAGTCATATCTCCTAGCTCACAAATGTTCTATACATGAGGCTTTCACCCCTGGAAAGCTATTTGAGTCTAGTTTCCAGAAATGTAAGTCTCATAATTTACAAAGTTTCGTAACTATGTGAAAAGACCATTTTACCCCTGGTTGTCCAAAACAGAAAGTTAGTAAAAAATTTACCCTTTACTAAAATGGCCATAAATCCCAAACCATGATAGAAATGAAGGTGAGGTCAAAGGCTATGGTTTCCTTATGATGTCTACTACTGACCCAATCTTTAAGATCTATTATTTTATGGCAAAAATTTGGAGTTTAACTCGTATTCCAATCATATGTTCAGATTTGACCTATTTTCTTGTTTTGGCCATAACTCACTCATCCTAAGGAGTTGGTTGAGCATCCAACTATCTCATAGAGCTGAGACATATATCTAACTACCTATGAAATTTAATCACAGACCCCAAGCTAAATTTTTAGAGCTATGATACGTTTTAGCTACTGTTTTCAAAACAGTCCCAATATTTCAATTTAAAACCTTTTTAAACATCATTTTACTTCATCTAAGACCTAACCCAATGCCATAACTAAATGAAAACACTCTCAAGAACATCATCACATATATATTTACAGAACTTAAACCTCCATTTTCATGGATTAAAATTAAAAAAAATTAAAGATTAAGAGATAACCTTAATAACTTCTTTAAAACTTCAAGAAAAACCACCAAACTTTGCAAGCAACTCTAGGGTGATGTTAAGATGAATAAAATGAGAAGAAAATTTTTGTATGATTATGGTGGTGGTGTGGGTAATTTCGGCAGCAACAAGGATCAAAAGAAGAGAGGATTTTGAATCTTTTGAACTAGGTGAAATGAGAAACTTGCATGTATGAAAAAATGAGGAAATGATTATGTTTATAGAAAAGAGAAGTGAGGTTGTGTGTGGACTTGTATAACCGGCCTAGGCCTTGGTGTGTGTGAGAAAATAATTTTTTTTTAGTTATAAGTATTTAATAAAAGTATAGTGTAAGTGTAGGTTAAATAAAGGTAAGGTTTAAGGTAAAACGCGAGTTTTAAGCTAGAAATTTACGTAAACGCGAAACACAATGGAAAATGAAAATGGTGTAATTTATAATCATCGGGGAATATTATGAGATTATTAAACCACTTAAGGCACGAAGACGGAATAGATTTCTAAATACGGCTCACGCAAAGCTAAGAACGGGAAATTCTTACTAAATCGGGTAAACGTAAAATTAATGACTTTGCTTAAAAATGAAAATAGAAATAAAGTTCGGAATAAATAGCGACCTTAAATACGGAATGTTACATCCTCCCCTCCTTAAGGGAGCGCCGTCCCGGTGCTCGATTATCGCCACGCCCTCGCTTCTTGCTCGGAAATAGATGCGGATACTTCTTCATGAAAAAGTCTTCTCTTTCCCATGTAAATTCTGGACCTCTCCGTGAGTTCCAACGAACCTTAACAATAGGAATCCTGCTCTGCTTCAACTGCTTTACTTCACGGTCCATAATTTCCACGGGTTCTTCGATGAAGTGCAATTTATCATCCAGTTGGATTTCTTCAAGTGGAATCACCAAGTTCTCGTCCGCGAGGCACTTCTTGAGATTAGAAACATGAAACGTATTATGAATGCCACGAAGTTTTTCCGGTAACTCTAATCGATAGGCCACAGGACCAATTCTTTCAATAATCTTGAACGGTCCCACATAACGTGGACTCAACTTTCCCCGTTTACCAAAACGAATTACGCCCTTCCAAGGCGAAACCTTGAGCATAACCATATCACCCACATTAAACTCCATCGGCTTTCTTCTTACATCAGCATAACTCTTTTGTCGGCTTCTTGCGGTGAGCAAACGGTTCTTAATTTGAATGATCTTTTCCGTGGTCTCACGGATTAACTCGGGCCCAGTTAGTTGGCTGTCCCCAACTTCGCTCCAACAAACGGGCGATCTGCACTTTCTCCCATAAAGTGCTTCAAACGGTGCCGCCTTGATGCTAGCATGGTAACTGTTATTATAAGAGAACTCGACCAGAGGCAAGTGTCGATCCCAACTTCCACCGAAATCAATTACGCAGGCACGCAACATATCTTCAAGAGTTTGGATCGTTCTCTCACTTTGACCATCCGTTTCACAGGCGATCTACATTTTCTTCCGTATAGAGCTTCGAAAGGTGCGGCTTTAATACTAGCGTGATAACTATTATTGTATGAGAATTCAGCCAAAGGTAAGTGCTTATCCCAGCCACTACCAAAGTCAATCACGCAAGCACGCAACATGTCTTCCAATGTTTGTATCGTCCTTTCACTCTGACCATCAGTTTCAGGATGGTAAGCAGTGCTCATATCTAAATTTGTTCCCAAAGATTTTTGAAGAGATCTCCAAAATCTTGACGCGAAACGAGGGTCTCTGTCTGAAATAATTGACACAGGAACCCCGTGTCTACAAACAATCTCCTTCAAATACAATCGAGTGAGCTTCTCCATTTTATACTTCTCATTCATCGGAATAAAGTGAGCAGATTTAGTTAATCTGTCAACAATGACCCAAATTGAATCATACCCAGATGGTGTTCTTGGAAGCTTTGTAATGAAATCCATCGTAATCATCCAATTTCCAAACAGGGGTATTCCGGCTGCTGAGTAATCTGATGCTTTTGGGTAGTTTCTAGCTTTGACTTTAGCACTTGTCAAGCATTACTAACTTATGTCGCAATATAGGCTTTCATATTCGGCCACCAGGTATTAACTTCCTCAAGTCCTGGTACATTTTATCCGATCCAGGATGAATGGAATATTTTGATTTATGAGATTCCAACATGATTAGGTCTCTCAATCCTCCAAATAATGGTAACCATACTCGTCCCTTCAGACATTTTGTTTTTTTTTTCTTTATACATCGGATCTAACTTTAAACGACTCCCTCGCCACGAAATCCTTCGGCCCAATATTTTCTTTTTGCTCGCTCACTTGTGCATTTCGGAATTTGTCCGGGGTGTAAATTATTATGTTTACCGTCACCACTTAAAGCATCGCACTCTGAAATCGGCTCATTTATCCTTCTGCTCAACGCATCAGCGACAACATTCGCCTTTCCCGGGTGATAACGAATAACACAATCGTAATCACTCAGAAGTTCGATCCATCTACGCTGCCTCATATTTAGCTCTTTCTGATCCAAGATATATTGTAGGCTTTTGTGATCGGTGTATACCGTACATTTAGTGCCGTACAAATAATGTCTCCATAATCTAAGAGCAAAAACCACCGCTCCCAACTCCAAGTCATGGGTCGTATAATTTTCTTCATTCTTTCTAAGTTGCCTAGAGGCGTACGCAATCACTTTTTCTCGCTGCATCAACACAGCTCCAAATCCTTTAAGAGACGCATCACAAAACACAACAAAGTCTTCGCTTCCTTCAGGTAGTGATAGTATTGGCGCACTACATAATTTCAGCTTCAATGTTTGAAATGCCTCCTCTTCGTCGTCGCCCCACACATACGGCTTATTTTTCTGAGTGAGTTTAGTTAATGGCTTGGATATTAGAGAGTCCTTAATAAACCTTCGATAATAGCCTGCCAAACCCAAAAATTGTCGCACTTTCGTTGGTGTAGTCGATGCAGCCCAATTTTTAATGGCTTCAATCTTCGCAGGGTCAACATGAACTCCATTACTATTTATCACATGGCCAAGGAATTGCACGGAATCAAGCCAAAAATCACACATTGAAAACTTGGCGTACAACTTTTTGCTCCATAGCAAATTCAAGATAGTCTTCAAATGTTTACCATGTTCTTCTTTATTCTTGGATAGATCAGAAGGTATCGATGAATACAACTCACGAAACTTATAAGATATGGCTTGCACACGCGATTTTATCAAGTCCATGAAGACCGGCAGGTGCATAGTCTGTGTGTGTGTGTGTGTGGCATTACCTGAACTCATTGTGGGGGGTTTTTTCCGTAAGAGTTCTAAATGCTGTAATTGGAATGTCTTCCTCGCGTATGCGAAGTTGATGATAACCAGACCGCAAATCAATCTTTGAATAAACACTAGAACCTTGCAGCTGATCAAATAAGTCATCAATCTCGGATAATAGGTTATCGAATCTTGATCGAAACTTCGTCAGTTCACGGTAATCAATGTACATTCAGAACGATTCCAAATCCTTTTTTTACAAACAAACCGGAGTCCCATGTGACGGCACGGTTCGAATAAAACCTTTTCCAATAACTTTATTGCAGCTGCTTCGACAACTCTTTCAATTTCGGTTGGTGCTAACGATATGGCGCACGCGCCACAGTGTTGCAGCACCAGGAATATGAATCTATACGGAATTTCAACTTGCCAAGGGTGGCGAGAAGTCCAGGTAATTCATCGGGAAATACCTCGGGAAAATCTCGGATAACAGGAACATCTTCTAATCGCTTCTCCTTCGATTCTTGTTCAGTTACTTGAGCTAAGAATAGCTCACAACCCTTCTCGATATACTTTTGAGCCTTAATGCAAGAAACGATCTTCAATCGAGAATTATTTCTATCGCCTTCGATAACCAACGTCTTACCTTCTAGGGGAATCCTAACCTTTTTCTCTCCACATAAAATAGCAGCATCATATCTTGATAACCAATCCATCCCAATAATGATATCAAAACTTCCCAGTTCTATTACCATCAAGTCGATTGGAAAAGAATGGTTTAAAAGGTTAAGTGTACATCCTATTAATACATTATTGGTACTTACTACTTTTCCGTCGGCCAGTTCGACTTCATAGCTAGTATCTAACTCAACCGGTTTAATATCAATAAGGGTACTAAAATTTGTAGATACAAAACTTTTATCGGCACCCGAATCAAATAAAGCAGTAGCATATCGGTTGTTAAGTAAGAACGTACCAGTAACGACTTTCGGATCTTGCTGAGCATCCACAGCTCCTAACTTGTAAACAGCTCCACGATTATTTCCATCCTGACCATTCCTTCTCAATGTAGGGCAATCTTTCTTTAGGTGACCCTTTTTGTTGCAATTGAAACAAGTCACTTCTCTCTTGTCGGGGCACCTACAAGCAGCAGTCTTGTGCCCTAACTTACCACACTTACCGCACTTCCAGCAATCCCCATTATGCTTCTTGTTCTTGCATTTCGGACAAACCTCGTTGTCATTTGATACAGCATTGGTCATGGCTCCAGCATTAGCCCTTCTTTGGTTTTGTCGGTTGTTGTAGTCGCGTCGGTTGTCACCACGACCACCACGATCTCCTTCCCCTTTTCTCTTTTCACCCTCATGAACCTCATCAGTTTTATCTTGGATTATTTGTCCCATAAGCTGATAAGCCATACGGACAGCATGATCAATAGTAGCTGGTTGCGACGAGGTCACATCACCACGTATGTTCTTCGATAATCCACGAATGTATTGCTCCACCTTCACCTGCTCAGGCTCCACCATTCTAGGACACAATAAGGCCAGTTCATGGAATCGGTTTGTATACCCATCAATGTCAGTCCCTTTTAATTTCAAATTGTACAATTCTTGCTCTAGTCTTTGCAACACACTTCGAGGACAAAACTCCTCGGCCATCCACCTTCTTACTTCAGCCCATGGAGTACCATTTGCAGCATCAATACCCATGGAAGCAGTTCTTCCATTCCACCAAGTCAACGCACGACCTTGGAGAGTGGCAGTTGCAAATTTCACCTTATCCTTTTCCCTACAGTCACTTATTCGAAACACAGACTCCAAACTTCTCAATTCCATCTGGACATAAACCCCGGCACCTTCAGTGCTTTAAAAGTGTGGGATTACACTTCATGAAGGTCACCTGTATAGTACACCCAGTAACTAGTTCCACTGGTACCGGCGGCACGGCCCCCAGTACCACCGCTCCAGCACCACCGGGCTCCTCACCACCGGCTCATCACTCAGGCTCCACGAGTTCATATTTGCCATATAATTCATTCAGGATGTTGGTAACTTGGTCTCTAATTATCTCGCGCATACGAGGCCTCAAGCATAGGTTTTGGCGGCTGATCCTGTTACAAACACAATCAAATCATAATGAGTATTCATCAATGGATTGTATTAAGCAAAAGCGAATTAATTTAGAAGGAGCATAAAGGAAAGGTAACAACAACAACATAGATTAGGACAAAAGATAGTTGATTTCATTAATCACCAACAAGTTACAAGTTGCATTGTCATACATTACATGTCGCCATCTAATGTTATACAACTCCGAAAGACTAGTACTACTAACTGACATCGCAGTTTAGTTAGTGATTTACAAAAGATACTACAAATGATAAACTAATCTACTAAGAGTCACTAGGTGGTCCCCGTAGCTCAGAAGGTCCATCATCCCTGTCCGACTTCTTTGACTTCTTCCTCGGACGTCCATCATCTTCATCATCAGAGGGCGGCTTAGGAACCGCTCCCTTAAGAACCATCTCCTAATAAAACCTCCTGTTCCAACCAGTGGACTCATGCAGACTCCTCTCAGCCGTATCACGCTCCATACGAGCCCATGCCAACCTAGTCTCAGTCTCATCCAACTTTCTCTTCAAAGTTGCATTTTCCCTACTCTCAAGAATCTTCAATCTCTCCACCACATTACCCAAAGTCTTTTCAACATTTCCCAAGTCATAATCAAGTATATTTCTTTCCTTCTCACATATCTTAATCTTCGAGTCCAAAAGAGCAGTCTCAGTACGGTTGGTACCTACCTCGGCCTCAATAAGTCTAGCTCGAGTACGAGTAGTCTCCAAGTCACGCCTCAATGCCCAAGGTTCCAATCCGCTAACACATGATGAGTCACGTGTAGCAGATGACTCTCCTAGCTCATACATACCCCTCGGGAAATCACGGATAGCAAACGGCCTTTGGATAGTAGTCCCACCAGTAGGCCCAGGTGCAATATCAGCATCCTCGTCCTCCGACTCAGAATCAGATGACTCCATATTAGGCGGCTCAGAATCAGAAGACTCATCTCTAGGTGGCGGGGTTTGGTCACCCTCTACCTCATAAGGAAAGATCAACTCTGCCTCATCATCAACCTCCATCTCGACATCCTCATCCTCGATATCCTCATCATTAACATTCTCATTCATATTATCATCCTCCTTTAACCAACCATTTAATTATTCCGGCTGTGGGTTATGATGTTGGGCAAACTGATCCCTATGCCAATATTAGGTTCCGGGCCCCTGGATTCTTTTCGGGTTCATCTTAGGTTCTTCTTCGGGTTCTTCTTCCTCATCCCTATCATAATCTTCTAACTCCTTATCATTGGGAATGTCAACCCTTTCGTTGGGATCATGGGCATCCCCAACGTGGTTCGGCTCGGGAATAACTGGGTTTACTTCGGGAATAGCTTCGTTCGACTCGTTAGGGGAGTTAGGGTTCTCCATGACAATCTGCGTCGTATAAATATCTCGTATTAGTATTAAATAATTACATAATTAATATTTAATAACTTTACAACATATATATAATTTTATATATATCAAAATAAAACTTCTCAATCTGGTCTTGTTGGTAATTCGGAGATTCTTCTTGCACCGTTATAGTCAAAAGATTTCAAAAATTCTTTTATTCATTTTCTTCTTTTGAAAATCTTTTGTTCTCTATAACTTAGGCTTTTGATACCAATTTGTAACACCCTCATTTCAGCGTCATGTCAGCGGAAGGGTCAAATGGTGTTACGTCATAGCACAATAACTCAAATCATAGAAAACGACTCAAAAAGAGACGTTTTAAGAAAATTTCATCCATTCGAATAATAAAAGTTTACATCACGGTCCCCAAATAAGTTTCACAACATCATACAATGTTTTACAAAACGTTTTCGAATGAATAATTATTTAGCGGGCCTTCATATCTCCATCAATCCGAATTACCTTCAAGTACCTGAGATAAAACATGCTAAAACGTCAACAATAATGTTGAGTGAATTCATAGAGTTTATATATATATAAACAATAAAAAATTTCCGAACACAAGTGTCATTTTCAAAATTATCGGGATATAACGATGTGGATCGGACAACGTTATAGGGGGGATTATTATAAGCCTCATGACATCGAACCTTACCATATATTCAGTATAATGCCCACTATACACCCTCGCTATGAGTGTATCTTATTCTCTATACAATGCATCCGTGGTGTTATGTTCCCAACACAAGACGATAGCTAGTCGTCACGGATCGGAGGTGGTAATCTCCAAATAGTACTATTTCATGTATAAGCGTATGCCTTATTCCCGACAATTAACAATTCATGATATTTCCGCGGGTTTTTTTAGTTAGCATGTTAGCCTAACTTATAATAATCAAGGCTACTAGCTTATATTTCGGGTTCCCTTGTGTTCTATTTTAAAAACAAGCACGTTATCTCCCTCGCGGGTTTATAAAACAATTTAAATAAAAATGCGAGGCTATGAACTCACCGTAAGAACAAGTAAATCAGAAATATTATGAGTCTTGAGCGAGCGGGAAGTACTCCTAAGCACCTCCTAAAAGACGTGACGCGATTTAGACGATTGAAGTGACCATTATGTAGAAATTAATACATGTGATTCATCGAGAGTGTTTCTGAGGATAAAGTATGGCATTTCACTAGAACTTACCCAAGTCCTTTTTAATCCCAAAATGACATGTGACCTGGTCTTATAGTCAAATAAACATCTACCAAGTTTCGGCTTCTAACTTTTATTTTATCCCGGTGTACTATACGTTTTACAATTTTTAGACTAGACGTAAAAACTAGGTTTCTGAATTTAACTTGACTTCATGGACTCATATCTCCTAGCTCACAAATGTTCTATAGATGAGGCTTTCACCCCTGGAAAGCTATTTGAGTCTAGTTTCCATAAATGCAAGTCTCACAATTTACAAAGTTTCGTAACTATGTGAAAAGACCATTTTACCCCTGGTTGTCCAAAACAGAAAGTTAGCAAAAAATTTACCCTTTACCAAAATGGCCATAAATCCCAAACCAAGATAGAAATGAAGGTGAGGTCAAAGGATATTCTTTCCTTATGATGTATACTACTGTACCAATAAAAAAATCTATTATTTTATGGCAAAAATTTGGAGTTTAACTCGTATTCTAAACACATGTCCAGATTTGACCTATTTTCTTGTTTTGGCATTACTCACTCTCTAAGGAGATGATGAGATTCAACTATCCTATGATGCTAAATACATGATCTTTCCAGCCATTTAATTTAATCATAGTTCTCAGTGCATATATTTTAGAAAATAGCACACAGGTTTGCTACTGTTTTCAAACAGTCCCAATATTTCATCTCAAAACCTTTTTAAACATCATTTTAATTATCTAAGACCTAACCCAATGCCATAACTAATACAAAACACCTAGATCATATCCATATATATATTCTACATGAAACTTTAAACTCCCCATTTTCCATAGATTAAAATTAAGAAATGCAAGAAATAAAGGTGATACAAATAGAAGAAGATTAGGGCTTACAAAAATGAAGATTTAAACTAGTGAATCAAACAAAAACCCTCCTTCCTTGTGTTGGCTGAATTCGAACCAATGTAACACAAGGTTAACAATCTTCTAACCTTCCTCTAATGGTGATAATACTCTTCTAACAAACCCCAATCAAAACCCTCAAGAAAACCTCAATAAACTAGCCCTAACTTCTTCAAATCTTCAAGAAAAACCACCAAACTTTGCAAGAGGCTTAAGGATGTTGTTAAGAGGATAAAAATGAGATGAGAAATTTTGTATGATGGTGGTGGTGGTGAGACTAATTTCGGCAGAAATGGAGTCCAAGAGGAAGAGAGAAAAGTTTATTTCTTTTGAGATTTGCATGTATGGGATAAAGAAATGGAAATGATGGTGTTATAGGAAATGTGGAAAAAAATTGAAGAGTTTGTGTGTGGTTATAGCTAACCGGCCATTGGCCTTGGGTTGGGCAAAATCTATTTTTTATTTATTTATTTATGTATAATTTAATTAAAGTTTAGTGTAAAGTAAATTAAGAAAAGGTAAAGTTTTAAGGTAAAAACGCGAGTTTTTGGCAAGAATTTACGTAAATGCGAAACATAACGGAAAAATGAAAATGATGAAGATTATAATCGTCGATGCTTAACGTAGGATTCGCCGATTCTTTGTAAACGTCGCGTAAATTACAATCGTAAGCCCTAATTTCTTCTTGTTTTGTCGTGAGTTCATTGTCAAGACACACGAAGAAGTACGTTAGGAAGTGCTCAGTTCCTTGAGGATAAATTAGTCAGATGGTCATCAAAGAAATAGAAGAGCACTACAATTTCAACCACAGAGGCTGAATACATTGCCTTGTCTAGATACTGTGCTTAGATACTTTGGATGAGGTCACAGCTTTCAGACTACGACTTTGCCTTTAATAAAATTCCCATGTATTGTGATAATCGCAGTGACATTGCTCTCTACTACAATAATGTCCAGCACTCCCGGTCGAAGCACATTGACATACGACACCATTTTATTCGAGTGCAAGTTGAGTAGGGCGTGGTTGAATTGTACTTCGTGACGATGGATTATCAGCTTGCGGACATATTCACCAAGGCATTACCAAGAGAGCGGTTCGAATTTCTACTCCCGCGTCTTGGTATGAAGAGTATGTCTCCGGAAACCCTTAAACGTCTTCAGGAAGGAGAAGAGGAGTAAAGGATGGTCTTCATATATCCTATATATATATGTAGATACTTAAACACAAAATCAAAATACAAAAATATAAAACCTACAAAAACCATAAAAATCAAAAAAAAATACCAAAAATAGTTTAAAGACATGTCTCATGTTTATCGATAGCATTTACGAACCTAGAAATGTCATTCAATAATGACACGGGTCTTTAAATGAAGCTTGAACGGAAGTTCAAACTTTTTAAAACATGTCTTAATGGCTTGCAGTTATTTCTGACTGCAACCCGCTCTTCAAAATGAGAAAAGCATGTCGCCAAAAAGATGACTGTTCCTAACGACGGGTGATTAACTTCCCTCAGGCATGGATTACTTTATATCCATGCACCTCCGACTTAATGTACATTTTAGTGCATTATTTCTTGATATAGAAGAAAAGTCTTCTTTCGTTAACCAAATGATTTTTCGTCTATCATTCTTCAGAAAATTATTTGTGTTACCCACGGTGGAACAGTGTTGTTTGAAAATTAATCAGACATGAATTTCTCAAAATTTGACACTCAATCACTGATTACAACTCTTTAAATAGAAAATGGGTCATTGATTAAGGGGGATAGTGTTTTTTCAAATTTATAAGAGAGTGTTTTTCAAATTTATGACATCTAACGGGCATTTTAAGTCATCAAATATTTAATTGGTAAACGGTTTTTGTATTGATCGGGTTTACAAATTGAAGGGGAGTTAAAGTCATATTAACTCAAAAGGTCAACACTGTCAATAATGTGTGAGCTTAAGGACTTATGTGCAATTTGCTAAATGATTCCTAGGCTTATATAAATATAAGGTCCATTTGTGCCAGTTTTGAAACTTAAATAAAACCTTTTTGTGTTGTTCTATTAACCTCATTAGGAAGTTAAGGGACCATTCTTGCCAAATCATGAAACCTTAAATGTATAAATAGGGGGCCAGCGAGTTGTCTTGGCCAAACCTTCCAAATTCAGTTAACCCTTTCTTTCAAAACCGCACACGCAACTCGCTAGATTGAACCTTCATTTGATTTTCGATTTCTGTGACCTTTTGTGTTAAGGTACCTTCTATTTTTCATTATCTATCATATAAACATCTTTAATCTAAGACATGGTTGCCTTAATCACATGAAATCGTGCAAAATCAATGACTTCGCATATATTTATCATCTAAATCTTCGTTTGTAAGTGGAATGATATGTTAGTTGCTAGGATAGGTTTAGAACGAATAAATGATGCCTCGTTCATGTTTTATTTGAATCCTCTTTCACTATTTTTAGATTTTGTTGATTTTCGTTACTTATGTTAACTTTTAACTAAGTGTTTGTTGTTGATTGTTGTTTCTAAATGTTGCTAAGTGGTTAATAATGGTGTCTAAATGCCTATTCAGGTGTCTTCTTGATCATACTTGCTGGTTGGTAATTTTTGGTCTTAGCGAATTGATTTTGTGCTATGTAGCGAGTTGCAATAATTCTAAGTAGCGAGTTGAGTAACTTGTTCTTGGTAGCGAGTTAATGTTGATGCTTAGTAGCGATTTATGTTTTGCCTGCTAGCGAATTGGATATTATTGATTATTTTATTATTAACAGGCAACTCGCTACCTAGTAGCGAGTTGAGGAAGATTTTCATTAATATTAAAATAATAAACCCACCATTTCAAATTTCTTAAATTTATTAGCGAGTTAGTATTTTAATTAGAATATTCATAGCGAGTTGTCATTAGCGAGTTGATTATCTTATCTTATTTAATGCAGGTAACTCGCTACTTCTTAGCGAGTTAGTGAAGGTTTTATTAATTATAATATTTAACACTCTATTTCAAAATTTTCCAATTTGGTAGCGAGTTAAGTGTTTATAATATAATATTCATAGCGAGTTGTGGTAAATATTATTTCAGAGAGTTATCATTGTGCATCTTGTCAACACATTCCAAGGTTGACTTCTGTTGACCTTAGAATTGACCAAACTCATCTAACACCATATATATGTACGCATGTCTTCTTGCTGGAATTATCTGTGCAGATTCTATAGCTGACTTGAACATTACTGCTAATACTGTACCTGCTGAACAAGCTCCTGCTATCGCACCACCGACCAGAACGGATGATCAGATTCTTCCGTCAAGCAAATGGGTGCCCATCGGCAAGAGTAACAGTGTGCTCGACATACAGAAGTCCTAGAGGAATCCTAATCTACTCAATGCTTGGCCAAACATGAAAAACACTATATCTCATGGCCTTCACATCATCATCCAATTATTCCTGGTCTATCAACATCAGCCGTCTAGGGACACCATGTGCTTTAACTCATCCACAGGATTGTACAGCTGTCAGTTGGATGAGCAATGGTTCAATCTACACAAAGAAATCTCAGAGATTCCATTCGTGTAATCACTCCCGGCCAATGATAACAATCCCTTCGAGGCTCCACATTTGAGTGATACTGTAATTGAGTATGTCAACACTTTGGGATACCCCAACACGTTCAGGAACGTGTTTACAATGTCGATTAATGCTCTCTATCAACCATGGAGAGCCATCCTGTCTATGATCAACATGTGCCTCACAAGTAAAACGGCTGGATTTGACAGGCCAAGACATCCTGTGCTTCAGATTCTTTGGGGTATCACTCATCACTCCAACATTGACTATGCTGAACGGATTTGGGAGGAGTTTGTTCAATCCATACAAACCTTCCTCACTGACAGGAAGAACTTAGCCACGGAAGCTCGCGGAAAGAAAAAGACCCTTCATCTGCTAATTCTAAATGTTAGGTTCACCAAACTTATCATCCACCACCTGAGAACCAAGCACAACATACATCCAAGAACCGGCTCGCCTCTTCACTATTCACATGAGGAAAGCGTTCTGAACACCCTCAGGTTTGTTGGAAAGGATGGAAGGGAAGTCTTTGGCATGCCAATACCTGATGCTCTTCTCACTGATGAAATCACAAGTGCACCTTACTACAGTAGATACCTGGAGCATGTAGCTGAGTATCAACGTTGTCTGGATGAAGAACACGGTAAAGCAGAGGAAGAAGATGTTACCGAATCTCCCAAAGCTGCCAAGGCTACTAAATCCAAGACAGCTAAGCAGACTAAGCCCTCAGCACCTAAAGCATCTAAAGTCACAAAACCACCCAAACCAACACCAACAACAACTGAACCCTCCAAGAAAGACCAAAGTAAAAAGCGTAAACTGGTCAAGGAGACATCTGATGCACCATCTCCCGCAAAACGATCTAAAGCTGGTAAGGTGACAAAGCAGCAAAAGCCAAAGAGCCCTCTGCAGTTGGTTGATGAGTTTGTTGACGAAGGTGTTCCAGAACAGGAACCTGTTTATGGTGATGAAGAAGCAGACATTCAACGGGCCATGGAACTAAGCATTAAGGAACAAGCAGAACGTACTCAGGGACCAGCTCATCCAGTGGTTATAAGGGAACCTGACTCTGGGAGAATTCAATTGCTTCCTAATGTATAGGGAAAGGGAAAAGAGAAGGTCAGCGATGAACAAGTAGCTCTTGATCTTCTCACCCTTCAGACACCAAAGAAAAAGAGCCCTGCTGAACAATATATCTTCCAGAGGCGCACACCTACCACAACTGAACCCTCTGGTCATGCTGAATCTCCTTCTTTGTATGCGGAACTGGGTCTGACTGACAGTGAGACAGAATCTGATAAGGAAGTGTCTCCTGAGATTAATGTTGGAACTCAAGATGAAGGCCAGGCTGGACCAAACCCTGGTGACCAAGATGAAGGTCAGGCTGGACCAAACCCTGGTATACAATATGAAGGCCAGGCTGGATCAAACCTTGGTGATGCTGCAGGGTCCCAACCTCACTCAAGTCATGTTGTTCATGCTAGACCAAACCTTGAAGACATGGACTTTGAGGTCACTAATGCTTCAACTCAACAGAACCCTGAGCAAATGGATGAAGAGTTTACTACAACGGCTTACCCAAGTGTTCAGGAGAACCTCAAACTCCCAACTGAAGATCAAGTGACACTTGAAGAACCTGCAAGCTCCGCTGGAACCCTGTCTTCTCTACAAAATCTTGACAAGGAAATCAGCTTTACCAATCAATTCCTTGTGGAGAAATCTCAGGAAGACGAACCTGATAAATCCAATACTGAAGCAGAGGTTCAGTCAATGGTCACGGTTCCCATTCACCCGAACACCTCTTCAGTTCCTCTAAAGACCACTATGGTTATCGATCTCACATTGTCACAACCTGTCTCCACAATAGTTCAAGCACCACTACCAACATCAACAACAACTGTCACAGCAATCACAACAACAACACCTCTTCCACCACCTCCACCTCAACTACAACAAAGCACCACGGATCTGATCCTTGTCCGTCTTATAGGTGAACTCGAACAACATATGGCGGATCTATTACAAAACAATTTAGCCCTGGGGAAAGGTTGGACAAACATGGAACACGGCTATACAACTTGGAGAATCTCAATATTCCCTACAAGGTAAGCCAAGCTGTTGATGAGATAGTTACTGATGCAGTAGACTGGGCAATGCAAGCTCTACTACGAGCTCGCTTCAGGGATATGCCCACTGTCGATATGAAGGAAATACTGCACCAGCGAATGTTTGAAGACGACTCTTACAAGGCTAATAATGTTCACAAGGACTTGTATGAAGCCCTGCAGAAGTCCTTGGAGTTAGATTATTCAAATCAATGTCTAGCTGATCAGGAGGAAGCTCATAAAAAGCAACAAAAGAGACGTGACGCACCAAGATCTCCTCCTGGTCTCCACCATCATAGCCACCCCCTCCTCCACCACCTGCAGGTCCATCTGGAACTTTAGGAGCTTCTGGCACTTTTAGATTGTCTCAACTGCCTCTTCCTCCTCCACCTTCATCCACCAACCAGAGTGATCAGTCAAAAGGCACTGCTGCTCCAAGCTCTTCAAAGACAGCTCCGTCAGCAGAATATATGGCTTGGACGACCATTGATACAAGACTCAGGTCGTCAGTCTCCTCAACTCCTGATGATCTAAACATGGATGATGATTTAGTTCCCGACGAACA